>CAUYLG010034028.1:0-35569 GCA_963573385.1 Cacajao melanocephalus
TAAAGGACCTCTTCAAGGAGAACTACAAACCACTGCTCACTGAAATAAGAGAGGACACAAACAGATGGAAAAACATTTCATGCTCATGGTTGGGAAGAATCAATATCATGAAAATGTCCATATTGCCCAAAGTAATTTAGAGGTTCAATGCTATCCCGATCAAGCTACCAATGACCTTCTTCACAGAACTGGAAAAAAACACCTTAAACTTCATATGGAACTACAAAAGAGCCCACATAACCAAGACAATCCTAAGCAAAAAGAACAAAGCTGGAGGCATCACAATACCTGTATTCAAACTATACCACAAGGCTAAAGTAATCAAAACAGCATGGTACTGGTACCAAAACAGAAATATACACCAATGGAACAGAACAGAGGCCTTAGAGGCAACACCGCACATCTACAACCATCTGATCTTTGACAAAGATAACAAAAACAAGCAATGGGGAAATGATTCCCTGTTTAATAAATGGTGTTGGGAAAACCAGCTAGCCATGTGCAGAAAGCAGAAACTGGACCCCTTCCTGATACCTTACACTAAAATTAACTCCAGATGGACTAAAGACTTAAACATAAGACCTAACACCATAAAAACCCTAGAAGAAAACCTAGGCAAAACCATTCAGGACATAGGCATAGGCAAGGACTTCGTCATTAAAACACCAAAAGCACTGGCAACAAAAGCCAAAATAGACAAATGGGACCTAATTAAACTCCAGAGCTTCTGCACAGCAAAAGAAACAATCATTAGAGTGAATTGGCAACCAACAGAATGGGTAAAAATTTTTGCAATCTACCCATCTGACAAAGGGATAACATCCAGAATCTACAAAGAACTAAAACAGATACACAAGAAAAAAACAAACCCATTTAGAAGTGGGCAAGGGATATGAACAGATACTTTACAAAAGAAGACATATATGAGGCCGACAAACATATGAAAAAATGCTCATCATCACTGGTCATTAGAGAAATGCAAATCAAAACTACATTGAGATACCATCTCACACCAGTTAGAATGATGATCATTAAAAAATCCAGAGACAACAGATGCTGGAGAGGATGTGGAGAAATAGGAACACTTTTACACTGTTGGTGGGAGTGTAAATTAGTTCCACCATTGTGGAAGACAGTATGGCACTTCCTCAAGGACCTAGAAATAGAAATTCCATTTGACCCAGCAATCCCATTACTGAGTATATATCCAAAGGATTATAAATCATTCTATTATAAGGACATATGCCCACGAATGTTCATTGCAGGACTGTTTACAATAGCAAAGACTTGGAACCAACCCAAATGCCCATCGATGATAAACTGGACAGGGAAAATGTGGCACATATACACCATGGAATACTATGCAGCCATCAAAAACGATGAGTTTATGTCCTTTGTAGGGACGTGGATGAACCTGGAAACCATCATTCTCAGTAAACTGACACAAGAACAGAAAATAAAACACTGCATGTTCTCTCTCATAGGTGGGTGTTGAACAATGAGAACACATGGACACAGGGAGGGAAGCATCACACACTGGGGTCTGTTGGGAAGAACTAGGGGAGGGACAGCAGGGGGTGGGGAGTTGGGGAAGGATAACATGGGGAAGAATGTCAGATATAGGTGATGGAGAGGAAGGCAGCAAACCACATTGCCATGTATGTCCTATGCAACAATCTTGCATGTTCTTCACATGTACCTCAAAACCCTAAAATGCAATAATATATATATATATATATATATATATATATATATATATTTATATATAATACTCCCACACAATAATAGTGGGAGACTTTAACACTCCACTGTAAACATTAGACAGATCATCAAGATAGAAAATTAACAAGAATATCCAGGACTTGAACTCAGGTCTGGATCAAGTGGACCTAATAGATATCTACAGAACTCTCCATCCAAAAAAACAATAGAATGTGCATTTTTCTTGGTGCCACATAGAACTTGCTCTAAAATAAATTATATAATTGGAAGTAAAACACTCCACAGTAAATGCAAAAGAACTGAAATCATAACAAACAGCCACTCTGACCACAATGCAATGAAATTAGAACTCAAGATTAAGAAACTCACTCAAAACCACCCAACTACATAGAAATTGAGCAACCTGTGTCTGAATGACTCCTGGGTAAATAATGAAATTAAGGCAGAAATCAAGAAGTTCTTTGAAACCAGTGAGAGCAAAGAGACAATGTAACAGAATCTCTGAAATGCAGCTAAAGCAATGTTAAGAGGGAAATTTATAGCACTAAATGCCCACATCAAAAGGTTAGAAAGATTTCAAATCAACACCCTAATATCACAACTAAAAGAGCAGAACCAAGAGCAAACAAACCTCAAAGCTAGCAGAAGACAAGAAATAACCAAGATCAGAGAAAAACTGAAGGAGACAGAGACACAAAAAAACTTTCAGAAAAATCAATGGATCTAGGAGCTATTTTTTTAAATTAATAAAGTATCTGGTAGGTAGACTAATAAAGAAGAAAAAAGATAAGAATCAAATGACACAATAAAAAAGATAAAGGGGAGATCACCACTGACCCCACAGAAATACAAACCACCATCAGACAATACTATAAACACCTCTGTATAAATAAACTAGAATCTAAAAGAAACTGATAAATTCCTGGACACATGCACCCTCCCAAGTCTGTGCATGGTGGCAAGTGCCTGTAATCCCAGCTACCGGAGACTGAGGCAGGAGAATTGCTTGAGCCTGGGAGGCAGAGGTTGCAGTGAGCCAAGATCATGCCACTGCACTATACCCTGGGTGACAGAGCAAAACTCTGTCTCAAAAACTAAAAAGAAATAAATAAATAGTCAAGAAACAACAGATTCTGATGAAGCTATGGAGATATAGGAAAGCTTTTACACTGTTGGTGGGATTGTAAATTAGTTTAACCATTGTGTAAAATGGTATGGTGATTCCTCAAAGACCTAGAACCAGAAACATCACTTGACCCAGCAATCCCATTACTGGGTATTTACCCATAGGAATATAAATCATTCTACTGAAAAGACACATGCATGCATATGTTCATTGCAGCCCTATGCACTATAGTGAAGACATGGAATCAACCCAAATGCCCATCAATGATAGACTAAAGAAAATATGGTACATATACACCATGCAACACTATATAGCCATAAAAAGGAACGAGATCATATTATTTGCAGAGACATGGCTGGAGCTGGAAGCCATTATCCTCAGCAAACTAATGCAGGAACAGAAAATGAAACACAGCATAGTCTCACTTATAAGTGGGAGCTGAACAATGAGAACGCTTGGGCACAAGGAGGAAAATAACACACACTGGGGCTTGTGAGGGGTACAGGGGAGGGACAGCATCAGGAAGAATAGCTAATGCATACTGGGCTTAATACCTAGGCAATGGGTTGATAGGTGTGGCAAACCACCATGGCACACATTTACCTATGTAACAAACCTGCATGATCTGCACATGTACCCCAGAACTTAAAGAATTAATGAATAAATAAATAAATAAAATTTCAACTTGAGTTTTGGAGAAGACAATCAAACCACAGCAGATACCTTTTGATCTTAACTGTTACATTATAAAACTTAAGTTATTATTATTTATTGCTAAAGTAGCAATCTACGGGAAGTATAATGGTTAGATTCTGTCTGTACTGTCACCCCGACTATTATTATGCTGTCAGAATAGCCATCAACAGCAGTCACTCTTGCCAACACTAATTTATTTCTCTCAGTTGTTAACTCTTATTTAAATGTTAGCTTCAAAATAACTTTGACCTTTTTCTAGGAACTAGCTGTTTGTCCAAAAATAATCATTTCTTTTTATATACTCCCTTTCACTCAAATTGTCTTTTTTGTTGTCACATGAACTCCTGTGATTCAAAATGTTCTTACTTTCTAAATTGACATTCACTGTCAGTCCTAAATAATATTTCAGCAAATGTAACAATAGCAACAAAGCACTAGCATTTACTGAGTGCCTACTATGTACCAGGCACTGCCTTAGGTGCTATACATAAACTCTATATATAAACTAACTCTTTCAATCTTCACAGTAACCATGTTTTGTAGACAAAGAAACTAGGGTAGCCAAAGGATAACTGACTTACCCAAGGTCACTCAGACAATACATGAGCTGTCATTCAAACCCTAGAAGTCTGAGCTAGAACCCATGTTTCTTTTTTTTATTTTCAATTTTAATTTTTACTTATTTATTTTTCTTTTGAGACAGAGTTTCGCTCTTGTCACCCAGGCTGGTGGTGACACTCTTGTCACCCAGTGCAGTGGCCTGATCTCGGTTCACTGCAACCTCCACTTCCCAGATTCAAGTGATTCTCCTGCCTCAGCCTCCTGAGTAGCTGGGATTACAGGCGCCCACCACCACACCTGGCTAATCTTTTGTATTTTTAATAAAGATAGGGTTTTGCCATGTTGGACTGGCTGGTCTTGAACTCCTGACCTCAGGTGATCCACCTGCCTCTGCCTCCCAAAGTGCTAGGATTACAGGTATGAGCCACGGCGCCTGGCCTAGAACCAATGTTTCTAATCAACACACTATTGCTTCTGTAATGTTGAATAAATTATAGATACTCAATACAATTCTTAATTTTAATTGTTATTATGAAGTTATGATTTCTTTATTAAAGGAAAGTTAAATATAAGTACACCCACGTGGTTAAAAAATAGAAGATTTGTGATCAGTTAGAAATTCAAAGACTGCTGACTTGGCTAATCAGAGAGAATATTAATTCCTTTCATTTGCTTTATGCAGACACCACTGTAGGCAAAATACAAATTATTTAGTGTAATGGAATCCAATCTCTAGCTATAATAAACCATAACTTTGTTTCTGCAACACTGCTCTAACTGACTCTGATCAAACATTTTTCAGTTATGTGGTATTGTTAAGTTTGGATGTTTTAACAAATTGAACTAAAAATGATGTAAGTCGGGGGAAAAAAGAAGCTAAAGTATGAGAAGGTACAGTTTTATCAATAGTTCCATACCAGCATTCAATTAAGACATAAATTTATCCTTTAAAAGAATGAGTTGATCAATTAAAAATTAATGTGGGAGGTGAACAAGTGCCACTGAGTCAGAAAGTTGGGTGTGGGGAGAATACATTGCAGCAAATTAACCTTTAAGAGAAGGAAAGAGCTTGTGTGATAAACGCATATAAAAATATTAAACATACATTTTTTAAAAACTCGCAAAGTGATCATTTGAAAACTCATTTGCAAAATAAATGAGAAAAAATATTTGGGGGAAGAAACATCAATAAAATCATGAACACTATCAAAGAACTGGTTTTTCATGTAGAAATAATATTAAGAAAACTGAGGATGGTACATACATAGTTACAAGCTAAAAATGTGATTATTTTTATATAATTCTTTTTTTTCTTTTTTTTTGAGACAGAGTCTTGCTCTGTCACCCAGGCTGGAGTGCAGTGGTGCCATCTCAGCTCACTGCAACCTCCACCTCCCGGGTTCAAGCGATTCTCCTGCCTCAGTTCCCCCAGTAGCTGGGATTACAGGCACCTGCCACCACGTCCAGCTAATTTTTTTGTATATTTAGTAGAGATGCAGTTTTGCCATGTTGTCCAGGCTGGTCTCAAACTCCTGACCTCAGGTGATCTGCCCACCTCAGCCTCCCAAACTGCTGGGATTATAGGTGTGAGCCACCATGCCCGGCCTATTTTTATATAATTCTTAAAATAGGCTTTTATTACAGTTTAGCACCTATATGGAGACATTATAAATACTATCTATATATTTCAGTGAGTAATCAAAAAGTAGTAGGAGAAGAGTGAGGATCGAACACTGTCTATTGGGTAGTATGCTTATGACCTTGGTGACAAAATAATCTGTACACCAAATCCCCAACACATGCAATTATCCTATATAACTAACCTGCACATGTATCCTGGACCTGAAATAAAAGTTAAACATAATAATAATAACGTGGAACATCTACGTAACCATCACCAAAGGTAATGGCAATGGCCCTTAGCAGCACAGCATAGCTTGACCACTGCCAGGGGAATGTTCTCATACTTGCCTTTTGGTATAACATATACCCATTTCTTTTGGGAATAAAATAGCTGGAGCATTAAAAAAAATATGTGAAGTCACTAGCATGGACACCACCACCGTGTTTTCCAAAGCAACTGTGCCAGTTTATACTCTATCTACAGAGTCTGAGAGCCTCCGTTGCCCTTCTTCAGACATCATTTTTATTTTAACTAACGACAACTGGATCACACCACACAGTGATAATCATATGCAGTTATTAATTATCTTGATCTTTGACATCACCTATTCACCAACTGGTATGAAAGTATATCATAACAACCTATACAACCATATTAGTGCAAAGTTGCTGAATATAAGCCTTGCCCTCCACTACAATGACTTCAAATGACTTTCAAATATATCTCACATTTTAGCTTAACAAATTCCAAGCTGTCCATCCCAGTTCCATCAGCACCCTCGTCACACAGAAATTCAAATCTTTCCGCCTGCTTCCCCTGCTGTCTTCACACCTTAGTCCTTTTACTATCTGCCTGTTGAGTTTGTCTTTAACATTCACTGCATGAGGCTCCTCCACCACCTATGTACCACATGTGGTGACCCAACGCTCCTGAGCCACACTCTATCACCTGTCACTCATTTATTCATTGGTTCCAATGAGAGCCATTTGTGCAGCATAAACCATGTACTTGTTACCAGGATGGCACTAAGGACAAAGGTGAACAAGGCATGGACCCTGTCCTCAAGGAGCTCACAGGGACAAACAGACGTGTCAATAAACAAGTACAATCTACTGTAATAGGTATAAAAAAGTGAGGGGTCAATTTGCCTTACAAGAAAGGACAATGGATGGAACTTTGTGTGGAATCTTGAAAGCTAAGTGGGAGTATTCCAGGAAAGGGGGTGGGAAGCAGGCAGCACAGCAGGACCCTGGGAGCAGAGGCTGAAGGAAGGCCACAATCTCTTCACTGCACCAGCCATAAGTAGATGGGCACGACTGGGGCTTAAACAAGAGCTGCCCATTACCACTGATTCGCTCCCATCAAGACCCTCCCAGTCCTGCCATCCTTCCTGCCCAGCTCCTCTTTCCCCTCCACCCCTCACATCAGGAGCAGCCTGGTGAAGAGCGCCTTCTCCACTGCTCAGCCCTCTCCCGGGAGCTGCCACGGCTCCTGCCTGACTCTGAAACACCCCTGAAGCCTTCCTCTTCTCCTCTTCCTCTAGTTCCACTAGAAAGGCTTAAGGTCACAAAGAGTGAATCTCCGAAAACGTTATTCAACCTTGCCTACATTTTCTCTGTCAAATCACTTCCTCAAAGCCCCAAAGACTTGAAGTGCTCTGCTAATTCCAAAGCTTCTAAGAAATAAGGAAAGACTTCTGTTATCCTGTACTCTCCACAGCCTGCTGAACTATTTTAAAAATTAATCAATCCATAATGCATGTATGAAGAGCCTTCTGCCTAAAGCATGCAGAGTGCAGGAAGAGCATTTCACAGGGTGGACCCAAAGCTGTGTGCAATGATGAGAGAAGGGCATGCTGTCATTCCCCGCAAAGTCCCAGATTTCACAAGCCTACGGTCTGATGAGGAGAATGGACATGAATCAGAGTTCCAGAAAAACAGAGAAAATTACAACTAGGATGAATGCTCCAAAGGAAGCATCCATGGTGCTGACAGTGGGCAGGGAGGGATGACTTATCGAAGAAACAAGGATAATCATGCAAAGGTGGGGAGAGTGAGCAGTGAGAGGAGCGCTCAGGACCAGGAAGAAGCAAGGATAATGCCAGGATGGCATAAGACAGTTGGCATCTTCCAGGAAGGGAAATTAGGTGAGTGTGATCAAAATGAAACGTGTTCAGAGGAACATTTCCGGGATGAGGATGGAGGGCTAGGTAAAAGTGATGCAGAAGCAACTTGAGCATTTAAGATTTCAGTTTGCACTCCCAAGAATGGCTAACTAGTTCCTATGGGAGTAACTCTCCCTCAGACTATTTCTTAAAAATCCACTAAACTATACAGACCTATAAACTCAGTACCAGATATAATAAACAGCCCCCCTGACCATACCAGGGAGGCAGGCAGCTACTGAAAGGGGGTCGGGGCTTACAGGGTACTGCTCAGGGTACATATTCTGGTTGTCTTCTTTCACTCTGAGTGCAGGCCCCCATCTGTACCATCTCGGAGTAGATGAAAATGTAGTCTTACTGCACTGAAGATGGGGGGACAGGTAGGGCCCCCGTAGTAACTGAAAGGAAAGCAGGATGTCTGGTAGGGAGGAACGCCCCAAATTCTGTACATGGATTCTACTCATGTATCTGGCTGATGCAGGACCACACACACAGAGGGGAGACTCCAGCAGCCCGGCTGTGGCAAGCAGAATCTAACCCAGGTTCCAGCTACTGTGATCCACTGGGAAAATAATGTTTCCATTTTGAGTTAAGCTGTTGAGTTTACAGTTTGAATTAAAGCCTTACTTTTTTTTGTTCTCACTGTTTTTTATTGGGGGGGGGGTAACCAGATTTGCATGTTTTCATTTTCATATAGTGCTTCTGACTTTATTGTATGGAGCAGATTGTGTAGGGGCAACAGTGATGTAAAGGGACATCAGGAAGCTACCGAAGCCCCCTTGTGTGAAAGGTGATGGTAACTCACAGGACTGTGTGAAGACGGGCAGAATCTGCAAGTGGACGCCGAGTCATCAGAACTGGGGAGGGGATCCAACTCAGGCTGATCAAGCAAGAGGGCCAACAAGGACTCAGATCTCAGAGCTGAAGCCGGAATAGCTGTGACATTTATGATGATATGCAAGCTGGGAGGAAGATCAGGTTTGGCGGGGAGCGGGAGTAGGCTTTGTGGCGGCAGAATGTAAGGTATATTGAGATACCAAGCAGAAATGTAGGGTGGGCCGATTCACACTGAAGTCAGAGAGCGGTTGAGGCTGAAGATATTAATCTGTAAGACAACTGGGTTTAAGGACGAATGCAGCTGTGGGTATGGGTAGGATCCCCGAAGGATAAAATACAGGGTAGAAAGAAAAAGGACTCAGGATCCAGCCTTCAGAAGAAATCTCACAATTTTCATGAACAAGTTGAGTTGGATACACCTGCAGAGAAGCAAGAAAAGGCAAGGTAAAAAGAAACCAGAAGCTTTTGTGTTCTCTCAAAAAGGCCGCCTACCCGACGGTTAAGAGCTCAAAACTTCTAACATTCTATAATCCTCAATTCAAATACTTTGTCACTATGTCTACCGTGACCTCACCCTTCCCTGCTCTTACACTTAACCCTGATATTCCCCCATAACGTACACCTGCCTAGCCCTCAAGGAACCCTCCTCCTCCTCACACCTCAGGGTCCAGCAGCTTCTGCAGATCCCTATCTGTTCTCACTTTGTAATTATTATTATCTTTCCCCTCCCCAGCTTTCCAACCCCATTATATATATATCATTGCAGGACTCATGTTGGCATCCTAAAGTAATAAAGACTATTACACAGCATCCTTAAAAGCATAATTTTAGAGCCTGATTTGTTCTCTTAAAAGGGACATAAAAGAGAATTTGAAATCAGCAAGACTGAAGCTCTACAAAGACTGATATTTTAAACGTGTAAGTGTCCATGTAAAAGAATCATTTTTAGCGGTCCACACTTTACATTATTTTATTTCTTTTGTTAATTCAATATTTAAATGATGGACCTGGTGAAATTGCCTGGCCCTGCTTTTCAGGGTCACTGTGACCTACTTATAACCATGTGTCAACTTTAACACAGGATTCCAAAAACAAGGCACAATGTAGAGATGACATGATAACCAAAGTGGATTAATGGAGGTTTGCTTGGAATCCCGGTCTTCCACGTGGACATTCTCTTCTGCTACCACAACCATCCTCAAAGTATAGCCTGGAGACCTCAGTAGGTGCCCATGGCCTTTTTAAGGGTTTACAAATTCAAACCTAATAACATTAAGTCATCATGTGGCTTTTAAAATCTCATTTCTCTCTAGTCTACATCAGTGATTTGATACAGTATCAAAGAATAATATTCATAATTATCTAAAAAGAAAGCAGATATTAAAAAACATGTCCCTTTTCCAGCCACACACCTGGAAAACAGCAAATCACAACAGACTGAATACAAAAGCAGATATGAACAGACAGCTGTCTTCTATTAAGCAGGACATTAAAGAGCTACGCAAAAATGTAAAACAATGCCAATCTCCCACTTTATGCTCTTTAGTTTTGGAAAAATTGTTCTCATAAAAAGATATTATTTGTTAGCATTTAATAGATGTGTTACTTTTGTCTTTAGTGAATTATTAAATACTTGTTAAATTAAGCCTTAACTTGGTAAATATCTGCCAACATAACCCACATAAGCAAAGCTCTTTGGGGTCAGGGGACATATGAGTGCTTTGGATCCACACACAGAGTGTAGGTTCTGAGGCTGGCTGGGAGAGGACTCAACATGGGCACCCCCTCTGCTAAGCCTGCTGGCCCACCAAGTGCACCTACCTCCAGGTGGCTGCTATGATCCCAGAATCTCAAAAGCAATTTGAGCAAAAGCCCCCAGCCCACAATGTTCCCTCTGCCCATCTAGCATGCTCTGCATCCTCTGCAGATGGAAGCCCGGAGAGCAGATATCAGACCAGCACTCATATTACACCCAGTGCCCATCAGGGCAGTCGGACCAGTGGTTAGAATATTAAAGAATTTCTGTACCCCAAGCCTCCAAAGCACTTCCATGACCACTCCAGCTCCTCCCCAGGAACTCACTATCATACTCAACCTCTTCTGCAAATAAAAGGGAGAGAGCTTGGCAGGCTGACCCTGGTGCACCCTACCTAACCACCTCTAGATTCCCCAGGATCCCATTGGCTGCCCCAAGCCCTCTCCTCCCTCAATAGCCCACCTTAGGTTCTGCTCTGGTTCTTACATATTTTGAGTTTCACCCTTCCCCATCAGAACCCATTGGGCCCCAACACACACATCCCCAACCTTCTCCCTTCATTCCTCTCCCCACAATCCCTCTGACCCAGGAAGGGCAGATTTGCAGATTTGGGGATTTTTCTTCCTCTACTTTCTATCCTCTTCCTACTGTAGAGCAGCCAGCCTCTTGCCTAGATATCAAAGCAGACGGGTGAACCTTGCAGGCTGCCGAAGACATACTGCTCCAAGTGCACCGGGCTCAGCCTTTGATATGCTGCATGAATTTCAGATCTACTCTTCTTCCCACACCACAGCCTAACAACTTTATTACCAGTTTCTCAAGTTTTGTAGAACTCTTGCCCCCAACAGTTCCTGGGCATTGTCATGTTTTTCTTCCCATTCCTTCCTACTTACATCATTTTTAGGCCAATGATTATCAGACTTTGCCTCATCTTAGAATTTCCTAGGGAGCTTCAGGTATCTGGTTGAGCTGGTGTCCAGGTTGAGCCCTGAACCAATTACACGACAACCTCAGGATGGGACCCAGGGTTCAGGAGTGTTTCATGCTCCCTGGAGATGCCAATATGCTGCCAAGATTGAGAACCAGAGATCTGGGCTGGATATTTAGGCACGTCTTCTTGATACCTTGCACTTGGCCCCCCTTCACTGACCCATATTTATAATTGTCTGGGGAAAAGTGCCTCCTCTGCCCATTCTTTCCTTTGGAACCTCCCCTCCCTGGATGAATGGGCTGGTAGAAGCAGGCAATGAGTCAGGTACAAGAGTTTTACCCCTCCCCCCCCAAAAAAGGACAGCCCTTCTTCAAATGACACAGCCCATTTCTATTCCCTTAGCTTTTCACTGATAAGGAATAAACTGACCAAGTATCCCTGCATTCCTTTGCCCTGTGGCCACTCCCAGGAGTGTGCAGGGCAGATGTGACCACTGATCATGCACCAAACTAAGCCACATGTCCCACAAAAGAACCCCTGGCAGCTTTATAAACTACCAGTGACTGTCCCTTTACCAAGACTAAGTCACTCCAGCTCTCTGGAATGGGGTCCTAGCAGCAATATTTTTAAGGTTCCCCAATATTTTTTGCATGCAGCCAGAGGGAAGAGCTCAGGAAATCTTTTCAGGTCCACTTCTTCCTTCTACAAATATCTGAGTGATGTCTTGGTTGGCCCATTTTTGTTTCTGTTTTGGAGACGGAGTGTCCCTCTGTCACCCAGCTGCAGTGGTGTCATCTTGGCTCACTGCAACCTCTGCCTCCCGTGGCCCAGCTTTCTATTCCATGTTTTCCTTTGTCCATTATCTTGTATGTCGCCTGGGCTCCCTGTGCTTCTGTCTGTGAGTCTATCAGTTTGTTCTGCCTCATTCCAAAGCCCAGCCCAGACCCCTATCTCAGACTTCCTGGCTCAGATGGTTGTTGGTCTTAAATGAGAAGTACCTTGA
Source organism: Cacajao melanocephalus (assembly GCA_963573385.1). Taxonomy (NCBI): domain Eukaryota; kingdom Metazoa; phylum Chordata; class Mammalia; order Primates; family Pitheciidae; genus Cacajao; species Cacajao melanocephalus. Next base: position 12,421 of record CAUYLG010034028.1, read on the forward strand.
GCCCAAGGAATGATAGTACTCATTCATCTGTGGTTTTCCATTTGGACTGATCAAAATATCCACTTGAACAAAAACTTTTAAGTTACTAAATGCTGTTTTCATTGAAAAAGTAATACATACTTATGATTAAAAAAAAAAAAAAGACTTCCAACAGCATGAAAGTGTGTTACAACAACATAATCTCCTACTTTGGTTCCCTAGCTCCCTCACCCCACCAGAGGGAAGAACTTCTGTGCAAACGCATGCTCACTTTTGTACATCTATCCTGAGGGGCTGGTCTATTTTGCAGAAACAGCATAGATTCCTATGATCTGTCTACTGAATAAGATTCTCTGGGAGGAAAAGGAAGGAAGGTCCCATGAATCTACCTTTAAAAACTGCTCAGGTGGTCAAAGATTGGATGGGTGTGAGAACAGCTGCCAACACACGTTCCTAACATGGCCTTTAGGCTCTTAGGGAACTTGGAAATACGATAAAAAGTAAATATATGTTGACGATATGAAAGTTCATCTGTTAAAGTCCTAATCCCCAGTACCTCAGAATGTAACTGTGTTTGGACATAAGGTCTTTATAGAGGTAAGTAAGTTGAAATGAGGTCTTTCCCATGGGTGCTAATCCAATCTGATTGGTTTCCTCATAAGAGGAGGAAATTGGCCCGGCACGGTGGTTCACGACTGTAATCCCTGCACTTTGTGAGGCCGAGGCAGATGGATCACTTGAGGTCAGGAGCTCAAGACCATCCTGGCTATCATGATGAAACCTTGTCTCTACTAAAAATACAAAAAATTAGCCAGGCATAGTGGTGTGCACCTGTAATCTCAGCTACTCAGGAGGCTTGAACCCGGGGAGGTGGAGGTTGCAGTGAGCCCAGATTGCACCATTGCACTCCAGTCTGGGTGACAGAATGAGACTATGTCTCAAAAAAATTTATAAAGAAGAAATTTGGACACACAGAGGCAAAAGAGAGACACACACATACACAGAGGAAATACCACAGGCAGACACAGCGAGAGGCCAGCCATCTGCAAACCATGGAGGAAGGCCTCAGAAAGAAGAAACCTGCAGACACCTTGATCTTGGACTTCCAGCTTCCAGAACTACGTGAAAATAAATTTCTGTTATTTAAGCCATTCAGTCTGTAGTAATTTGTTATGACAGCACTAGCAAACTCATGCATTAAGTTAGTTCTATTCCGGTCACCTAGAGATACTAAGGCAGGCTACAAACAGATTTATAGACATTGGAGACTCCTAAAACGAGGTAATCAGCCCCAAGCCCATGAGGCCCCTTTGCAGGTGAAACCACTTCACAGCAGGTTTCTTGCGTGGTTCACTTGGTCAATTTTTGGTCAAGACGCAAAGCAAAGTTTGCCTCATACCAACTTCTACCCAGCAGAGTAAGAATAAGGTTTTCAGGCTTCCAGGATGAAGTTCAACATTTTTCTAAAATTTAAAACAGAAATGCCAAAAAGTGGTGCACATACACATCTAACATAACTGGAGAAGACCCTGTGCTGGTAGGGAGGCTTCCTGATGAACAAGAAGCATGGCTGAGACTGACAAAGAACTGTCCGAGTAGCCCAGTGCAGCAAGTTCAGCTCACTCCCCACCTTAGACCAAAACCCCTGGCTTTCTCATGTCTAAGCATGCACCACTGCGTGTGTGTGAGGGAGAGTGATGAGGGAGGAGGGAAGGGATTAAGGCACCATGGCTCCTGCAGAAGAGCTGGGACTGCAAAATTAGTGCCTTCTGATGGAAAGCCAACACACGAGGAGGAGACACCTGGTTTCTTCCTGCTTTGAAAGTGGACCTGGCTTTGATCAATAAGCTATTATAAATATGATGCACAGTTGTGAGAGAAAATAACTTCTGTTTCAGAGGAAATGGCACAGATGAAGGGACCGCCATTGCCTTTAAAAGTCAATACCCCCTGCAGTGATGTAGCAGACGCAGCCATATGCAATCACCGTGGCTGAGCTGGGCAGCAGGCAGTCTGCTGATTACCGGAATAGAGCTGCCTCGAAAAGCCTGCAGAGGCAAGGATTCCTTTTGAATCAGTGCAGTGGTCGACTGAGAGGTTTTTCTTTTTCTTTTCCTATCCTTTTCTGCCTAAACTCTAGAAGTGGACAATAACTATCAGAGATCTGTTCTCTTACAAATCCAAAGTATGCAGTCTGCCCTTCTGGGCACTCTGTCAGCCGATCTGCCACAGCCCACCAACCTTAAATCACACTATCTACTACGCTCTCAAAAACATTTTATTGTAGATAGCGTGATATTCTGTGTGTGCCAGTCCATTGAAATTACAATTCCAGAGGCGTCAGTTGCCCTAATAAGAAACAGAAAGTCCAGCTGCAGTCTGATGGAGTTACAGTCAAGAAGCCATTGCTCTATAAAACTGACATGAACACACCTGAATTTCAACCTCCAACCTCTGCTGTGCTTATTGGCATGTTCAGTGTTAGGGATGAGTCTTTATTGGTGAAAACAGTGGCCTCTAAAATTTCTATGATGAATGTTATCACTAGGTTCTCAATGTGAAATGAAAGCGATCCAAGATATGTGTATTGGTGAAAATATTTTAGAGTTACCCCCACACTTATACAAGGGATATGGATCCTGAAAGATCTGTTACCTTCCCCACCTCCCCCAGCATCTTGGGTCTTGCCACCAGGGTGAGAGGTTCCTGCCTATCAGAGGGTGACCACGAAACACAGTGAACTGGACTTCATGAACCTTACAGAACTGGTTGCATTATCTCTCTTGCGTCTTTTGCTAATAGCATTTGTTTAGTAAATGTCCATATGGGTAGCAGAATTTGGTTTGGGACTGGCTTTCCTTAAACTGGCATTTGAGGTTACAGGAGAATAGCTAAACTTCAGCTACCTTTCATTTTTTGGAGGCTGCATTTCATACTAAAAAGAACTTAATTGTCCTGGGTCAGTTTATAAAACCTATTTATCACTATTCTCCAGACTGGCTGAACCTCTCTAAGCTTTGTCTCTACTATTTGTCCTCCCTTCTTTAACCCCTGACCCAAATTCTAGAAATTCTAGACCTCCCTCAGAGTTCAATTACTTGAAGATCTTTTCCTTCTATGGAAAGTCTTCCTCACCTAACGGCTTTACTTTGTGCCCTGAAAACAAGGGCTAAAGAGATCATGCTAGACTTTAACTACCTTGCCATGCCTGTTTGGCAATGTTGCTTAGGTTGTAGCAGTTCTTGCCTATATTCTAAGTTCTTTGAAGGCAAGGACCTCATTTTCCACATCAGTTAATTATTTTGTATCTCCCCAAGCATGAGTTCAATCCCATGAAAACAGCAGGGCTTGCTAGATGCACCCATTGCTTCTGCATCTACTGTGTGCTTGACAACTTTGGGGCTAAGAAGAGAGACTGCAGTTTGTCTGTGATCCCTAAGAAGTGATCCAGGAGAAGAGAATGAATGTTGAAGTTTCAGAGAGGCAAGTGTCTTAGTAAGCCTCTGCACTCACGCATTTTACCATGAAAACATCTGCGTTGTATAATTTCTAAAACACCAGGAAAAATGGCTACTTACTCAGAAGACTAAGAATAATCTTAATTTTTCCTCCAGCTAATTATTTAAAGGGATATAATGTGATATTTTCTAAAAAAAAAACCAAAACCCAAAAAAACTATATTTGTTTGGGCGTGGTGGCTCACACTTGCAATCCTACCACTCTGGGAGGCCAAGGCAGCCAGATCACAAGGTCAGGAGTTTGATACCAGCCTGGCCAATGTGGTGAAACCCCATCTCTACTAAAAGTACAAAAATTAGCCAGGTGTGGTGGCAGGTACCTGTAGTCTCAGCTGCTCAGGAGGCTGACACAGGAGAATCGCTTGAACCCAGGAGGTGAGGCTGCAGCGAGCCAAGATCATGCCACTGCACTCCAGTCTGGGTGACAGAGTGAGACTCCATCTCCAAAAACAACAACAACAACAACAATAAAAAAAAAACTAGATTTGCAACTGGTGTGTTCAAGTTAACAATCCACCACTGTGTGTGTAACTTCAGGCTAACTGCACTTCTATACCTAGTACTTAGGCACTGGCTGTTTTTGACTTCAATAACTTCCCTGAAATGACAAAGTAGGCATGTATTGTATCTTTGTCTAAAGACAAGTTTTATGAGATCACACATTCCCATTCTTGGGAGGGTTCATTTTCTTTGCTGAATTAACATTCAAAAGAAGAAGTCATTTGGTTTTATTAAGCATGATTCTTCTACTTTAGCAGACTAAGCAGTTCAAAATGTACTAGGAAGATGATGAAAGCAACTAAACAACTTATCTGAAGAGAAAGAAAGATAAAATTACTAAGAGGCTGCAGATTAAGGAACACATTTCTGTTTTAGATTGATATATAAACACAACACTTAAAGACAAAACGTGGGCCAAGGAGACATCTTCAATAGACTCCCTCGAATTTTAACTTTAATTAATCCTCTGAATTTCATAACAATGTATTCTCTAATTACACAGGGACTTACTTCAGAATTCTAAGTAAGACTGCTACTGTTCCCAACTCATCCTTATGTTCCTAATGACTAAGCCTCAAACTATTAACGCATATCTTATCTTAGGTTAATTAAGTGGGCTAATTTTCCTTGCCTAATAATTGTTCACAATCAATCTGACATTGTTTAAGCTCCAAAATAACCATCTTTGAAAAATACACATCCTTAAGCGTGTCTCCTCCTAATATCAATGGGGAAAATGTGAAAGCAAATTACTGAGTAGGAAGCACAGAATTCTCAGATACAAAGGGGTCCAGGTTTTCAAGTACCTCCCATTTTATGGCATAATAATCTAATCTGATCCTCACAAAGCCTCCTCATCTCCTGGCTCCAGGTTCAGAGGAAATCCTTTAAGAGAGAGGGACAAGGTAGAAGGGGTGTGTGTGTGTGTGTGTGTGTGTGTGTGTGTGTGTGTGTGTGTATGTGGTTTTGAGACCTTCCTTAAGCTAAGCCTATTCCTGCTGGCCTCTGGTTATGAGAAAGAACACGGAGGCCTCTCGCACATGGCTTTGCTACCACCAGATGGCACATCACCATGAAAGCAGGTTGCAGACAGAATTCTGCCACACAAATCAGTGTTTCTTGGCAAGTAGGCATGAAACAATCTGTTCCTACAAACTCTGCAAGGTCCCAGCTCCTGGCCACTTAGAAACTCCCCCAGCCACCTGCATGATCAGGATACAGAAGTCCCAATTAAGAGGCAGGAAGCAAAACAGCAGAGAGCCCTACACCAAAGGCAATACTCTAAAGGAGAATGTGGTTCTCTAGACTCCTGCACCCCTGTCCACAGACAGGCAGAGGGGCCAGGACAGGGATTAACCAACCCACATATCCCAATTATTATGAGAACCACCCATTTCTTTCAATAAAAGTTATCTGCAATAATCCTTATGCTAATTAATAGTTATCTCGTGCAGATATTTACAGATGGAGGTCATTGAAGATGGGGAAATGGACACTGAACTGTGAATTCTTGTTGGCTATCTTTAGAAAGCTAACCGTGCCTGCCACTGGAATGTGTATGTCTCTTTTGGACACTATAAATGCCAACTAACCTCCCCTAGGACATAGAGTGAAAAGAGCCCACACATACAAATATTTTACACCATCTATACTAAAATGTTATAAAGGAAAATTATAGACAGACAACAGTATGAGCTTAAGGGTGAAGTCAGCACTCAGGGTGTATGGCCAGCAGAAGAATTCAGAGGGACAAGAGTGACCACTGTCTTCATTTCTCTATTCCACTCCCTCTTATACAGACCAAGTTTTCTGAAATTGGGTACCAAGGGGAACTTCTTTTCCTCTCAATTTGAACACAAGATAGCAAAATAGCTAAAGGTGGCCAGGCATGGTGGCTCACACCTGTAATCCCAGCACTTTGGGAGGCCGAGGTGGGCAGATTATCTGAGGTCAGGAGTTCAAGACCAGCCTGACCAACATGGTGAAACCCCATCTCTACTAAAAATACAAAAATTAGCTGGGCGTGGTGGTGGGTGCCTGTAATCCCAGCTACTCAGGAGCTGAAGGAGAAGAGTTGCTTGAACCCAGGAGGCGGAGGTTACAGTGAGCCCAGGTCGCACCACTGCACTCCAGCCTGGGCAACATTGTGAGACTTCATCTAAAAGAAAAAAAAAACTGCTGAAGATGAAAATTTCAAATAAGCAGCCCCTTAGAAGAAGACAAAAACTAGGTTCTATGTAAATGGATATGAAAATAGTTCCCTCTTTAAAGTGCTTTTCCCCCCCTGATTAATGGTCTAGAAAAACAAACACAATTGCTTTATAATCTTACAGAACCTCTATTTGAGCAACAAAGTTGAGATATCCCAACAGAGTCCAAGTGGTTATCGTATCATTAGAAAGTGATTCCCAGCCTGCGGTCCAGTTCCCAATGAATACATCGATTTGGTTGTTTGCAGTTGTTTTCTATTACAAATAAAGTTGAATTATAAAAGATTTGGAGTGAAGATAAGTTTCCATTTCTCTAAGATAAATGCCCAAAAGTGCATTCGCTTGGTCATATGGTAAGGAAATGTTTAGCTTTACAAGGGCAGTTATGCAAGACAGAAGTAGGCAATGTTCAGAGAGGCAGAATTGTATATTGGGTGTGGACATGTTTTCTCTCTGAAACCAAAGTGTCTTGGTTTTATACACAAGCTTCACAACTTACCACCCATCAGATCCTCATTGATCAAATGGAGATTATAGTGATAATGAAGGCATTTCAATAGCATCATGGTGATGACTGGATTAGTCAATTCATGACATGTTCTTAGAACCACCTCTGACAAACACTATCCTTTCAGCAGATGTTAGCTATTATAATTTACATGACTTCCACCACCAGTAAGATTTACTATTTTCCTCTGTATTCATTAACTTACTGAATTTCTTCTCTTATGGATTAAATGTTCATGCTTGAAGATACAGGAAAAGATTTCATTTTGTTTCAATGTCAAATGCAGTGCTACATTCAAGGAAGCTTAAACACAGAAACAGCCCGCCAGGGGGGCAGAGTACAGTCAATTTACACAAGACAGAGATATATGTTTCATATGTATAGGATATCACTCTATAGTCTAAGATACGGTTGCTCAAAGGGATTTAATTTGTGTGGGGAAGAATAATGGTAGTTGCATTCAGTCGCAACAGAGCAGTTGATCAGGAACAGACCCTGTCTGAGAAGCATGTCTCTGTTTGTACTCAGCCTTCCCTTGGAGGATACAGTACCTTGACTCAGATTGACAGCTGCTTTGCTTTGTACCATTCACTCACTCAGTAAATACATACTACTGCCTCCCACATGGGGCCCTGGGGTGGACCCTGAGAAGACCATAGAGAAGGATAGGCAATGGTTCCATCTTTTGAGGAGTTTTGATCATGAACTTGACTTAAACACCAGAACAAATGGCTGTGAAAGGTGGCGAACAGCTCAATACAAATGAATGTCACAGTCTAGAAATGACATAGCAGCAGAAAAACGGAATTGCTCGAGATTGTGGAAGACAAAGTAAAGATGAAATAAAACTTTTTACAGAAAGCGACTCTGGGGAGACTAAGCTACCAGAGAACCCGTGTGGGCTGAGAGAAAACCATCACCCTAGAAAAGAGAGGGCGTGGCCAAAGATGTATATATGCACAGGAGTGTTCATTCTTCTGGAAAACAGTGTGGCCAGAGGGAACAGTAGAAGCCAGGAAACAATGAGAAAAGAAATATTGAAAGAATTGTAGTCTGAATGTAGAAGATCTAGAATATTGGCTGAGTTGACACTCTGCCCTGGATGTAATAGGGGCCTTTGAAAGCTTTGTAAAAGGAAGTGTACATCATGAACAGGGTATTTGAGGGGATAAATCTTCCTGAAGTAAGAAGAATGAATTGGAAGGGGAAAAGACTGAAAGCGATGCAATCTGTGGGAAAATAATTTCAACTGCACAAGCATGAAGCAACGTGGATCCAGGCCGGAGAGAGGCAGGAAGACTGAAGTCAAATTGTTCTATTTATTTTCTGGAGAAAAAGAAAGTACACCTATGCTAGAAAAATAGCTTCAGAAGATGCCCAAATAACAAATTGTCCTTCCTTTATTCTACTCATGTGTTTTTGCTCTAACTGACCACGAATAGCTGCTCAGCAGCAGCCTGTTTATCATCCTCCCACATCCAGCCCAGTAGGATGTTAATCTTCCATTACTCTTTGATGTTACCTCTGCCCCCAGATACCACAGGCAAAGTATGCCAAGATATTACAGTTGACACCTGGGGTAAGCCAGTCTTACCCCCTCTTATCCCAGCACTTCGGGAGGCCATACTCTACTACTTAGGCTTACTAAAGACCTGTGAGGTTATAAAATCTTTATGACAAGTTTCTTATTCCTAAGTTTATCAGTTAACAGCATGCTATTGAGGCATACACCAACTGAGTGGATCAGCTACTACACTGGGGACGTGCTCTAGAATGTGCTTTTGGTTCTTCAAAGAGGGCTGCTGTCTCCCCAGATCCTGGAAGCAGAATCCCTATAGAGCATATAACACCCCAAAATTTTACCCAGCCATGGCTGTCACTTGGCTGACCAGCAACCCATGAGATAATTTCTTCTAAAATTTGGCTTTCAGTTTCTGGTCTAGCATGTAAGGAGCTTGGAAGTCACTACTCCACCTTAACAACAAGTAAAAAGCTGAACAAATGGAAACATCAAGAACTCTTCTTAGATCTATCAGAGAGGTGAGGTCACAGGGCAAATTTATGCCCCATAAATTGGAAAGACAGGCAGATACAGAAAATCATTACTTCCTGGAGCAGAAATCCATGAGCAGAAGCCTCTTTGGAAACTCACGCTGGGATAGGAAAACCTGAACTGTAATTGACCTTTGCTATAAACTCAACGTGGACAGGCCTGAAAGTTAAAAACTCCAGGCAGATACAGTGATCAGTCCCCACCTGCCCAACCCCCTTACCACCTTTGTAAATTTTAAAATCGTGGAGCTCAACCAGGTTCTCACAGTGACTGTCAGAGAAAAATTCACTCGTGTTTTCAGCAGGTAGAAGGGAAAAGTAACCATTTTGAAATAAACCAGATAATTGTTCTTTTCAAAAAATTTTTCATGAGTATGTAGTAAGTTATGTATTTATGGTATACGTGAGATGTTTTGATACAGGCATGCAGTGTGAAATCAGCACATCATAAAGAGCAGGCTATCTATCCCCTCAAGCATTTATCCATTCAGTTATAAACAATCTAATTACACTCAGGTTATTTTAAAATGTACACTTGAGTTACTGACTACAGTCACCCTGGTCTGCTATCAAATAGTAGGTATTATCTCTACTATTTTGATCTGCATCAATTCTACATTTGATTTGCATTTCCCTGACAATTCCCTGTTCATTTTTTTGTGTGTGCATTAACTATCTCCACCTCCATAAACAAGTGAGAGATCATACAAGGAAGTGAGAACATGTGAAATTTGTCTTTCTGTGCCTGGCTTATTTCACTTAATATAATGATCTCCAGTTTCATCTATGTTGTTTTTTTTTTCCCAGTAGGTTTTTGGGTAACAGATGGTGTTTGGTTACATGGATAAGTTTTCAGTGGTGATTTCTGAGATTCTGATGCACCCATCACCTGAGTAGTGTACACTGTACCCAATGTGTAGTCTTTTATCCCTAACCTTCACCGACCCTTTCCCCAAGTCCCCCAAATTCCATTGTATCATTTTTATACATTTGTGTCCTCACAGCTTGGCTCCCATTTATGAGTGAGAACATATGATGTTTGATTTTCTATTTCTGAGTTACTTCACTTAGAATAACAGTCTCCAATTCCATCCGGGTTGCTGCAAATGCCATTATTTTGTTCCTTTTTATGGCTGAGTAGTATTCCACGGTGGGTGTGTGGAATTTTCTTTATCCACTCATTGACTGATGGACATTTGGGCCAGTTCCATATTTTTGCAATTACAGATTGTGCTGCTATAAACATGCATGTTCAAAGATCTTTCTTGTATAATTACTTCTTTTCCTCTGGATACATACCCAGGAGTGGAATTGCTGGATCAAATGGTAAATGTACTTTCAGTTCTTTAAAAAATCTCCACACTGGTTTTCCATAGTGGTTGTACGAGTTTATGTTCCCACTAGTAGCATAGAAGTATTCCTTTCTCACCGCATCCACACCAATATCTACTGTTTGTTGACTTTTTTAATATGGCCATTCTTGCAGAGTAAGGTGGTATTGCATTGTGGTTTTGATGTGCATTTCCCTGATAATTAGTGATGGTGAGCATTTTTTCATATGTTTGTTGGCTATTTGTATATCTTTTGAGAATTATCTATTCATGTGCTTAGCCCACCTTTTGATGGGATTGGTTTTTTTCTTGATAATTTGTTCGATTTTCTGGTAGATTCTGAATAGTAGTCCCTTGTTGGAAGTATAGATTGCAAAGATTTTCTCCCACTCTGTGGGTTGTCTGTTTACTCTGGAAATTATTTATTTTGCTATACAGAAGCTTTTTACATTAATTAAGTCTCATTTATTTATTTTTGTTTTTGCTGCATTTGCTCTTGGGTTCTTGGTCATTAACTCTTTGCTTAAGCCAATGTCTATAAGGGGTTTTCCAATGTTATCTCCTCGAATTTGTATGGTTTCAGGTCTTAGATTTAAGTTTTTGATTCATCTTGAGTTGATTTTTGTATAAGGTGAGTGCTAAGAGCCCAGTTTCATTCTTCTGCATGAGGCTTACCAGTTATCCCACCACCATTTGTTGAATAGTGTAACTATTTGACATTATTTCTGGGTTCTCTATTCTGTTTCATTGGTCTATGTTCCCATCTTTTTACCAGTACCATGCTGTTTTGGTGAGAATAGTTTGCTGAGAATAGTTACAGCATAGTTTGAAGTCGGATAATGTGATGTAGATTGATTTTGGCAGTATGGTCATTTTCACAATACTAATTCTATCCATCCATAAGCATAAGATGTGTTTTCATTTGTTTGTGTCATCTATGATTTCTTTCAGCAGTGTTTTTTTTTTAATTATACTTTAAGTTCTGGGGTACATGTGCAGAATGTGCAGATTTGTTACATAGGTATAAACGTGCCATAGTGGTTTGCTGTACCTATCAACCCATCATCTACATTAGGCATTTCTTCTAATGCTATCCCTCCTCTAGCACCCCACCCGCCGACGGGCCCCAGTGTGTGATGTTCCCCTCTCTTTGTCCATGTGTTCTCATTGGTCAGCTCCCACTTATGAGTGAGAACACACAGTGTATGGTTTTCTGTTCTTGTGTTAGTTTGCTGAGAATGATGGTTTCGAGCTTCATCCACATCCCTGCAAAAGACATGAACTCATCCTTTTTTATAGCTGCATAGTATTCCATGGTGTATATGTGCCACATTTTCTTTATCCAGTCTATCATTGATGAGCATTTGGGTCAGTTCCAAATCTTTGCTATTGTGAACAGTGCCACATACATATACATGTGTCTTTATAGTAGAATGATTTATAATCCTTTGGGTATATACCCAGTAATGGGACTGCTGGGTCAAATGGTATTTCTAGTTCTAGATTCTTTAGGAATCACCACACAGTCTTCCACGAGGGTTGAACTAATTTACATCCCACCAACAGTGTAAAAGCATTCCTATTTTTCCAAATAGGTCCAGCATGTGTTGTTGCCTGACTTTTTAATGATCGCCATTCTAACTGGCATGAGATGGTATCTCAATGTGGTTTTGATTTGCATTTCTCTAATGACCAGTAATAATGAACTTTTTTCATATGTTTGTTGGCTGCATAAATGTCTTCTTTTGAGAAGTGTCTGTTCGTATTCTTTGCCCACTTTTTGATGGGGTTGTTTTTTCTTATAAATTTAAGTTCTTTGTAGATTCCGGATATTAGCCCTTTGTTGGAAGGATAGATTGCAAAAATTTTCTCCCATTCTGTAGGTTGCCTGTTGACTCTGATGATAGTTTCTTTTGCTATGCAGAAGCTCTTTAGTTTAATTAGATCCCATTTGTCTTTTAGCTTTTGTTGCCATTGATTTTGTGTTTTAGTCATGAAGTCTTTGCCCATGCCTATGTCCCGAATGATATTGCCTAGGTTTTCTTCTAGGGTTTGGGGGGTTTTAGGTCTTATGTTTAAGTCTTTCATTCATCTTGAGTTAATTTTTGTATAAGGTGTAAGGAAGGGATCCAGTTTCAGCTTTCTGCATATGGCTAGCCAGTTTTTCCAACACCATTTATTAAACACAGAATCCTTTCCCCATTGCTTTTGTTAGTTTTGCCAAAGATCAAATGGTTGTAGATGTGTGGCATTGCCTCTGAGGCCTCTGTTCTGTTCCATTGGTCTATATATCTGTTTTGGTACCAGTACCATGCATTTTGGTTACTGTAGCCTTGTAGTACAGTTTGAAGTCAGGTAGCATGATGCCTCCAGCTTTGTTGTTTTTGCTTAGGATTATCTTGGCTATGTGGGCTCTTTTTCGGTTCCATATGAAAAGTAAAGTAGTTTTTTCCAATTCTGTGAAGAAAATCAGTGGTAGCTTGATGCGGAAAGCATTGAATCTACAAATTACTTTAAGCAGTATGGCCATTTTCATGATATTGATTCTTCCTATCCATGAGCATGGAATGTTTTTCCATTTGTTTTTGTCCTCTCTCATTTCCTTGAGCAGTGGTTTGTAGTTCTCCTTGAAAAGGTCTTTCACATCCCTTCTAAGTTGTATTCCTAGGTATTTTATTCTCTTTGTAGCAATTGAGAATAGGAGTTCATTCATGATTTGGCTGTTTGTTATTACCGTATAGGCATGCTTGTGATTTTTGCACATTGATTTTGTATCCTGAGACTTTGCTGAAGTTGCTTATCAGCATAAGTAGATTTTGGGTTGAGATGATGGGGTTCAGCAGTGTTTTGTAGTTTTCCTTAGAGATGTCTATCACCTCATTGATTAGGTATATTCTTAAGTATTTTATTTATTTATTCATTTATGTGCAGCTATTGTAAAAGGAATTTAGTTCTTGATTTGATTCTCAGCTTGGTCGCTGTTGGTTTATAGCAGAGCTACTGATTTGTGTACATTAATTTTGTATCCCAAAACTTTACTGAATTCATTTGCCAGTTCTAGGAGGTTTTCAGATGAGTCTTAGGGTTTTCTATGTATACAATCATGTCATCAGCAAAGAGCAACAGTTTGACTTCCTCTTTACTGATTTGGATGCCTTTCATTTCTTTCTCTTGTCTGATTGCTCTGGCTAGAACTTCCAGTACTATGTTGAATAAAAGTGGTGAAACTGAGCATCCTTGTCTTTTTCCATTTATCAAGGTGAATGCTTTCCACTTTTCCCCATTCAGTATAATGTTGGCTATGTGTTTGTCATAGATGGCTTTTATTACCTTAAGGCATATCCCTTCTTTGCTGATTAGTGCTGAGGGTTTTAATCATAAAGAGATGCTGGATATAGTCAAATGCTTTTTCTGTATCTATTGAGGTGATTGTGTAATTTTTGTTTTTAATTCTGTTTATGGGTGTATTACATTTATTGACTTGCAGATGTTAAACCATACCTGCATCCCTGGTATGAAACCCACTTGATCATAGTAGATTATCTTTTTGATATGCTGTTGATATGCTGTTGGATTCAGTTAGCTGTATTTTTGTTGAGGTTTTTTTTGTTTTGTTTTGTTTTGCATCTATGTTCATTAGGGATATTGGTCCATAGTTTTTTTGCTTTTTGTTTTTTGTTATGTCCTTTCATGGTTTTGGTATTAGGGAGGTGCTGACTTCTTGGAATGGTGTGGGGAGAATCTCCTCTTTATCCTGTGGAATGGTGTCAAAAAGATTGGTACCAATTTTTCTTTCAATGTCTGAGAGAATTCAGTTGTGAATCCATCTGGTCCTGGACTTTTTTTTTTATTGGTAACTTTTTGTCTGTTCAGAGTTTCTATTTCTTCCTGGTTTATCTAGATGTGTTGTATATTTCCAGGAACTTATCCATTTCTTCTGGGCTTTCTAGTTTATGCACATAAAGCTGTTCCTAGCAACCTGGAATGAACTTTTGTATTTCTGTGGTATCGGTTGTTACATCACCTGTTTCATTTCTAATTGAGCTTATTTGGATTTTCTCTCTTCTTTTCTTGGTTAATCTGACTAATGTTCTATCAAAGAATCAGCTTTTTGCTTCATTTATCTTTTGTATTACTCTTTTGGTCTCAATTTCATTTAGTTCTTCTCTGATCTTAGTTTTTCCTTTATTCTGCTGGATTTGGCTTTGGTTTGTTCTTGTTTCTCTAGTTCCTTGAGATGTGACCTTAGATTGTCTATGTGTGCTCTTTCAGGCATTTTGACATAAGCATTTGATTCTATGAACTTTCCTCTTATCCCTGCCTTTGCTGTATCCCAGAGGTTTTGATAGCCATTGTTATTGTTCAGTTCAAAGTATTTTTAAATTTCCATCTTGATTTTATTGTTGACCCAATGATCATTCAGGATCAGGTTATTTAATTTCCATGTGTTTGCATGGTTTTGAGGGTTCCTTTTGGAGTTGATTTCCAATTTAATTCCACTGTGGTCTGAGAGAGTACTCAACATAATTTCAGTTTTCTTAAACTTCCTGAGATTTGTTTTGTAGCCTATCATATGGTCTATCTTGGAGAATGTTCCGAGTGCTGATGAATAGAATGTATATTCTGCAGTTCTTGGGTAGAATGTTCTGTAAATATCTGTTAAGTCCATTTGTTGTAGGGTATAGTTTAAATTGTTTCTTTGTTGACTTTCTGTCTTGATGACCTGTCTATTCTATGTTGGTGTATCTCGAGTATTTATTTCAAGATTTAGATTTCCTTTTAACAGTTCTTATAGTGCTGACTTTGTAGTGGCAAATTTTCTCAGCATTTGTTTGACTGAAAAAGATTGCCTTTCATTTATGAAGTCTAATTTTGCTGGACACAAAATTCTTAGCTGATAATCATTTTGTTTAAGGAGGCTGAAGATAGGACCCCAATCTCTTCTACATTGTAGGGTTTCTGCTAGTAGTAATCTGATAGGTTTTCCTTTATCAGTTATGTGATGTTTTTGCCTCACAGCTTTTTTTTTTTTTTTGTATTTGGGCTCTGGAGTACATCTGCACGTCATGCATCCTGCAGGATTGTTGCACAGGTACATACATGCCGTGGTGGTGCTGTCTCCAACCCCCCACCCCCACCCCGCCCCTTCGCCTACATCAGGAATTTCTCCCAGTGTTATCTCTCCCCAGCACTTAAGATTCTTTCCTTTGTCTTGACTTTAGATAACCTGATGAATGTGTGCCTAGGTGATGATCTTTTTTGTGATGAATTTCCCAAGTGTTCTTTGAGTTTCTTATACTTGAATGTCTAGATCTGTGGCAAGGATAGGGAAGTTTTCCTCTATTATTTCCTAAAATAGATTTTCCAAACTTTTAGATTTTTATTCTTCCTCAGGAACACCAATTATTCTGAGGTTTTATCTTTTAGCATAATCCTAAACTTCATGGAGTCATTGTTCACTTTTTAAAATTCTTTGTCTTTGTTGAATTGTGTTAATTCAAAAGCCTGGTCTTCAAGCTCTAAAGTTACTTTTTCTACTTGTTCAATTATACTGCTGAGACTTTCCAGTGCATTTTGCAATACTCTAAGTGTCTTTCCTTCATTTCCAGAAGTTGTGATTGTTTTTTATGTATGCTATTTCACTGGAAATTTTTCCATTCATATCCTGTATTATTTTTTAATCTCTTTAAGTTTGACTTCACCTTTCTCTAGTGCCTCCTTGATGGACATGAAAGTCAACCTTTTGAATTATTTTTCTGGCAATTCAGAGATTTCATCTTGGTTTGGAACCATTGCTGGTGAGCTAGTGTGATCTTTTGGAGGTGTTAAAGAATCTTGTCATATTACCAGAGTTGGTTTTCTGGTTCATTCTCATTTGGGTAGATGATGTCAGAGGGAAGATCTGGGGCTTAAGGACTGTTGTTCAGATTCTTTTGTCCCGCAAGGTGCTCCTTTGATATGGTGCTGTCTCCTTTCCCCTACAGATGGGGCTTCCTGAGAGCCAAACTGCAGTTATTGTTATTTCTTTTCTGGATCTAGCAACCCAGCAGAGTTACTGGGCTCTGGGCTGGTACTGGGGAATGTTTGCAAGGAGTGCTGTGATGTGATCCATCTTCAGGCCTCTCAGCTGTGGATACCAGCATCTGCTCTGGTGGACATAGCAGGGGAGTTAAGTGGAGTCTGTGAGGAACCTTGGCTATATTTTTGTTAAATGTGCTGGTTTTGTGTTGGTTGGCTTCTAGCCAGACTCTCCTTGGGCAAGGCTTGTTGAAGCTGCCATGTCAGATGGGGATATGGTTCCCAGGCCAATGGAATTATGTTCCCAAGGGGATAATGGCTGCCTCTGTTGTGTCACACAAGTTGCCAGGGAAGTGGAGGAAAGCAAGCAGCCACAGGCTTTACTCAGCTCCTATGCAGCCCAGAGCCAGAAAGACCAGTCTCACTCCCACCATGCTCCACAAACAGCATTGAGTTTATTTCCAGGCAGCAGGTGAGCATGCCTGAGAATTTGCCCCAGGCTACAAACCTCCCAGCTGAGAAAGCAAGCAGATACACAGTTCCTCAGCTGTCCCACAGAACTTGAAGTGGCAATCCACCTCCTTCAAAGGGTCTGTGGATTCTCTCGGCTTTTCTGGTACATTCCTACAGTAGTTCTTGGAGCATAAGTTTATTATGTTGGTCTCCACATGCTGCTTTGTCCATCTGAGTGGGAACTACAAGTCAGTCCTGCCTCCTATCCACCATTTCCCCCCAAAAAATATCCCTGTTTCTCTTTTTAACAAGATTTGAATGCAAGATAAAGTATTTTACCAAAGTCTGATTTGCTGGGGATGTATCAGAGCCTAATTGACATGATGGAAGGAAAATATCCACAACAAAGCTAGCTCTAGCCTTCCATATGGGAGAAAAGACACCCAAATCTAGCCTCCTACATCCATCCTGTCTCACCTAAGGCTGAGACCTAGCCATAGGACTATGAAACATTGTTCCCACATCTTTACAACCTACCACACACTAAAGGCCTATTTACAAGACTTCCTTTTGCCGAGTATATTACATCCACATTTCAACAAATATGGCAAGGCACAATAAAAGGCAAAAAATAGTCTGAAGAGATAGAGTAAGCATTGGAACCAGACCAGATATGGCAGGGATGTTGAATTTATTAGACCATGAATTTAAAATAACTGATTAACATGATTAGAGCCCTACTAGAAAAAATAGCATGCAAGAACAGATAAATAATGTAAGCAGAGAGCTAGAAATTCTAACAAATAATAAAAAGTACACTAGAGAACAAAAATGCTGTAACAGAAAGGGGAAAATGCCTTTGATAGCTCATTAGTAGACGATACAGCTCAGGAGAAACATTACTGAGCTTGACTATATTAAAACAGAAACTTCAAGAACTGAAAAGCAAAGAAAAAAAAAGACAGGAAAAGAAACAGAATATAATATCCAAGAACTGTAGGACAACTTTGAAAGGTGTACATGTAATGGTAATAACAAAAGGAGAAGAAAGAAAACACAAAAGAAGAAAATATTTGAAACAATAAAGGCTTAGAATTTCCCACAAACTAATGTTAGACATCAAACCACAAATCTTGGAAGCTCAGAGAACACCAGGCAGAAAAAATGCCAAAAAATTCCTACACGTAGGCATATCATAATGTAAATGGCAGAAAATCAACATACAGAAATATCTTAAAAGAAGCCAGAGGTGCTGAAAAAACCTTATGTATAGAGAAGCAAATATAAACATTACATCCAATTCTCTTCAGAAACCATATAGGTAAGAAGAGGGTAAAATGAAGGATTTAACATGTTGGGAGAAAAAAAAAATGAGCCTAGAACTCTATATTCTGCAGAATTATTCTTCAAAAGTGAAAGAAAAATAAACACTTTCTCAGACAAACAAATATTAAGGGAATTTGCTACCAGTAGACATGCCTCAAAAGAAATGTTAAAAGTTCTTCAGAGAGAAAAGACTTAAGATATGTCAGAAACTTTCATCTACATAAAAAAGGAAGAGTATTAAAGAAGAAATAAAATGAAAGCATGTGAGCTTATAGAATTTAGGAGCTTATAGAATTTACTGAACCTGGTCAGTTTTCCAAAGGATAAGCAGTGAATTGTACTGCATCTTAACAGTATGCATTAGGATTCTTGCAGTTGTACACAGGAAGATATATTTTACCAGATATTATTCTTCCAAGCTACTGAGCCCCAGCGGGAGGAAACTTGGGAAGGCTGGCCAAACGTATTCAGAGAAAAAACTGCTGTAGTTTCCATATTGTGAGGAATTTCTGTAGCCTGCTACATCGTAGTCCTATGATCCTAAATTGATCCAGATTCCTGTCTGGATTCAAGAGTTAGGTCAAGAGCTTTTCCAAAGTTCTGCTCTTGCTGTTCCATCCTCTGCTGAAAGACCAGGAATAAAGCACAGGTTGACAGCCACAATCTGTGGCTGGGATTTAAAGAATGTGAGAAGGCCTGGAAGAACACTAATGAAGAGCAATGGGGAGAAGGAGTTGGAGTTCCAAGGTACCAAACCACAGGAGATTTATCCCCCAGAAAGGAGAGACTTGTGGTCTCCATCATGGCTGTTTCTCCTTTCTTAGTTTTGTATTTCAGAAATGTATCCTTTAGTTTTGATGATTTGGTTCAGACTGAGATTGCAATGTGATTTCTGTTCTCCAACATAATTCTGTTTCTTTATCTCAGTTGGAGAATCAAATAGCATATTAATATGATACATTACACTGGATTTCACCTAGAGTGGGTAATAAAAGCTATTTTCCAACCTTTTCAGTCTGAGCTCAAATAAAGTTAATCTAATTTAATATGTCATCAATAAAATTGGTCTATGGCCCAATAGTTATTTAGGAAATGGGGATGGGGGAAAGTTTGAAGGATAATTTAAAGGTTGGTTTGATTTAAGACAAGTTCAAGTTTAGCAATGCAATTTTGCTGCATTTACTATACATCTTTATGATGAATGCAAGGTGGAAAAACCAACCTTTACATTTTCTATTTATAATTAATGAGTGGCTTCTAGCAGGGTTGGGGAGAGGAGAGAAGAATTGTGATTACTGGAGACCAGCTCACTCTTGAGTGATGTCAAATCTTCTAGAGGCCAATTTAAACCAGTCAGCATTCTCACTTTTATGTTCTGGGGTTTTGCAATTTTTTTGAGCCATGATAGGACGAAACCTGATTAGAAATGAGGCAGAAGAGCCTAATGGTAAGATGATGGTTTAAATTATTAAAGCCAACTAATTATACACAATAAGTGTCACCAATAGTGGTAGTGTGGGATTGCTAAGAAAGTGTTGATAGGATTGAGAGGGAGACTCAGCCCCAACATCTCCTTCTCCATCTCTCCAGAGCAGGATTTCTCCCAAAAGTCTCTGCCCACAGACAAAGTCCACCCTAGTGGGGCAGTCGCAGTAGGAAATTCCAAGCATTGAAGCCTTCGCCCCACTAACCATTCAGAATTCCATCCTGCTTCCCACTGAGTGAAGTCTAAGCTCCAAAGGCTTCTGACTCCCAGCCTTCTTCTCTCCTTCCTTGCTGCTTCCTGGAGAGTGGCCTCCAGGAGAATACACAGGGGTTTGCAATCCCATCCAAGGTGGGAAGCAGGAAGTGAAAAGCGGTGGTAACCATACTGCATGTCTCCCATTCCTACAATCTCCATCTTCCTGAATCCAGCTCAGCTAGCTGGAGATCACACTTAGTCTCCTGGAAAAGTTAGCCTGCTTCTATACCCCATCCTCTGACAGGGGCATTGTCTGGAATGGGCAGACTGCCTAGAACTGCAACTCTACTGGACTTCGAGCATCACCCACATTGCTAATTGCCCTACACTGCCTGTCAGCATGAACACTGCTT
The DNA here is from genome assembly GCA_963573385.1 of Cacajao melanocephalus. NCBI lineage: Eukaryota > Metazoa > Chordata > Mammalia > Primates > Pitheciidae > Cacajao > Cacajao melanocephalus. The sequence goes on from CAUYLG010034028.1 coordinate 32,411, forward strand.
CTCCACTGACCCACATCCTAGGTCAGAACTATGTGTTCCCCATTCCTGATCTTGCCCTCAACTGGACACCACACAATCTGCTTGATTCACTCTTCTAATAAAAGAATCTGGACTAAACAGTTATTTCATTAGGGATATATTGTTTTCAGCACCTTGATCAGTGGTTGTCAACCCCGATTATATGCACCTAAAAATTTAAAAAGAAAACAGATACTGGAGTTGGGGTAGGATCTAAGATGGCCAAATAGGAACAGCTCTGGAGTGCAGTTCCCAGCGAAAACAATGCAATGGGTGAGTGATCACTGCATTTCCAAATGAGTTATTACTGCCAACAAATCAGGAGATTCCCTGGCTGAAAAGTGCCACAAGTTTCCAGCACAGCTGCTTCAGCCACCACAGCGGGTCTCTACACAAAAACTAACACAAATCTGGGCGGCCGTTTCAACTGGCACCTGGACTGCCTGTGATACAGAGCACCCATTTAACTAAAAAAAAAGGGGGGCTGAAACAGGGAGCCAGGTGATCTGGCTCGGAAGGTCCCACCCCCACAAAGACCAGCAATCTGAAATGCTCTGGATTGAGAGTTTACCACCAAGCACAGCTGGACCCCAAGACGGCCCAGCTCTGTAGGGGGAAGGGTGTCTGCCATTACTGAGGCAGTCTCCCACTACCGAGGCAGTACACCATTACTGAGGTAATCCGCCATTACTGAGGCAGTCTGCCATTACTGAAGCAGACCGCCATTACTGAGGCAATTCTAACTAAACCCCTATAAACAAAACTGCAAGGAAGCTCACACAGAAGCTGAGCAGAGCCCATGGCAGCTTGGCAACGCCTCTGCTGCCAGTCTGTGACTAGGCTACCTCCTCACTGGACAGGGCATCTCTAAAAAAAGACAGCAGAATAACAGGAACTTATCAACAAAGCCCCACCTTCCCGGGACAGAGCACCTGGGAATAAAAGGCGGTTATGAATTTTGCTGCAGTGGACTTAAACATACCTGCCCAGCAGCTCTGAACAGAACAACGGAACTCACAGCTCAGCACTTGAGCTCCTATAAGGGACAGACTATCTCCTCAAGCAGCTCCCCAACCCTGTATAACCAAAGAGATACCTCATAAAGGAGAGCTCAGGCTGACATCTGGCGGGTAACCTTCTGAAACAAAGATAACAGAAAAAGAAACTGGCAGCAACCCTTACTGTTCTGCAGCTGCTACAGGTAATCCCCAGGGAAGCAGGGTCTGGAGTGGACCTCCAGCCGTCCTACAGCAGAGGGGCCTGACTGTTAGAAGGAAAACTAAGAAACAGGAAGAAATAACTTCATCAGCAACAAAAAGGATGTCCACTCAGAGACCCCGTCTGAAAGTCACCAACCGCAAAGACCACAGGTAAATAAATCCACAAAGATAGGAAGAAACCAGCACAAAAAGGATGAAAACACCCAAAACCAGAATGTCTCTCCTCTTCCAAGGGAACACAGCTCCTCACCAGCTAGGGAACAAGGCTGGATAGAGAATGAATCTGATGAATTGACAGAAACAGGCTTCAGAAGATGGGTAATAACAAATTCTCTGAGCTAAAAGAGCATGTGCTAACCCAAAGCAAAGAAACTAAGAACCTTGAAAAAAAGTTTGACAAAATGCTAACAAGAATAAACAGCTTAGAGAGGAATATAAATGAATTGATGGAACTTAAAAACACAATATGAGAACTTTGCAAAGCATACACAAATTTCAATAGCCGAATCGACCAAGCAGAAGAAAGGATACCAGAGACTGAGGATCAACTCAATGAAATAAAATGAGAAAGCAAGATTAGAGAAAGAAGAGTGAAAAGAAATGAACAAAGCCTCCAAGAAAGATGGGATTGTGTGAAAAGACCTCATCTACATTGGATAGGTGTACCTGAATGTGACAGAGAGAATGAATCCAAGCTGGAAAACACTCTTCAGAATATTATCCAGGAGAATTTCCCCAACTTAGCAAGGCAGGCCAACATTCAAATTCAAGAAATACAGAGAACACCACAAAGATATTCCTTAAGAAGAGCAACCCCAAGGCACATAATCATCAGATTCACCAGGGTTGACATGAAGGAAAAAATGCTAAGGGCAGCCAGTGAGAAAGGTCGAGTTACCCACAAAGGGAAGCCCATCAGACTCACAGCGGATCTCTCAAGAGAAATCCTACAAGCCAGAAGACATTGGGGGCCAATATTCAACATCCTTAAAGAAAAGAACTTTCAACCTAGAATTTCATATCCAGCCAAACTAAGCTTCGTAAGTGAAGGAGAAATAAAATCCTTTATGAACAAGCAATTGCTCAGAGATTTCATCACCACCAGGCCTGCTTTACAAGAGCTCTTGAAAGAAGCACTAAACATAGAAAGGAATAACCGGTAACAGCCACTCCAAAAATGTACCAAGTGGTAAAGAGCATTGACACAATGAAGAATATGAGTCAACTAATGGGCAAAACAACCAGTTAGCATCAAAACGGGAGGATCAAATTCACACATTACAATATTAACCTTAAATGTAAATGGGCTAAATGCTCCAATCAAAAGACACAGAATGGCAAATTGGATAAAAAGTCAAAACCCATCAGTGTGCTGTATCCAGGAAACCCATCTCACATGCAAGGATACACATAGGCTCAAAATAAAGGGATGGAGGAAGATTTACCAAGGAAATGGAGAGCAAAAAAAGCAGGAGTTGCAATCGTAGTCTCTGATAAAATAGCCTTGAAACCAGTAAAGATCAAAAGAGATAAAAAAGGGCATTACATAATGGTAAAAGGATCAATGCAACAAGAAGAGCTAATGATTCTAAATATATACACACCCAATACAGGAGCACCCAGATACATAAAGCAAGTTCTTAATGACCTACAAAGAGGCTTAGACTCCCACACATTAATAGTGGGAGACTTTAACATTCCACTGTCAATATTAGACAGATTAATGAGACAAAAAATTAACAAGCATATCCAGGACTTGAACTCAGATCTGGACCAAGCAAACCTAATAGGCATTTACAGAACTCTCCACCCCAAATCCACAGAATATACATTCTTCTCAGCACCACATCACACCTACTCTAAAATTGACCACATAATTGGAAGTAAATCACTCCTCAGCAAATGCAAAAGAACGGAAATC
>CAUYLG010034029.1:0-36633 GCA_963573385.1 Cacajao melanocephalus
GTGAAGCGCGCGTGTTCTCCGCGCAGCGACGGGCTGAGTGAAGTGTGCGTGTTCTCCGCGCAGTGACGGGCTGAGTGAGTGAAGTGTGCGTGTTCTCCACACAGTGACGGGCTGAGTGACTGAAATGTGCGTGTTCCCCGCGCAGCGACGGGCTGAGTGAGTGAAGCGCGCGTGTTCTCCGCGCAGCGACGGGCTGAGTGAGTGAAGCGCGCGTGTTCCCCGCGCAGCGACGGGCTGAGTGAGTGAAGCGTGCGTGTTCCCCGCGCAGCGACGGGCTGAGTGAGTGAAGCGCGCGTGTTCTCCGCGCAGCGACGGGCTGAGTGAAGTGTGCGTGTTCTCCGCGCAGTGACGGGCTGAGTGAGTGAAGTGTGCGTGTTCTCCGCGCAGTGACGGGCTGAGTGAGTGAAGCGCGCGTGTTCCCCGCGCAGCGACGGGCTGAGTGACTTGTACATGTTAAATGACAGGGTGACTGACAGTGAGGAGCAGGCTACTCACTCCGTTGCCACACTGTGAAGGAGCCACCAAGACGGGACACTGAGAATAGCCAGAGGAAGGCTGAGCCATATTGCAATTCCCTTTAGATAAAATGTCCAGAAAAGACACACTTAGCAGAGATGGGAGCTGGCCATGACTGAGCACAGGGCACTTGGGGAGTGATAGAAATGCTTTCAAGCCTGAATGTGAACCTGGGAAGCCCTGTAGTTAACAGTTCTGGCCCTCAGCACTTCCACACCAGGACTGTGCTTGTGAGTGAACAAGCTGTCAGCGATTCTGTGCTCTGTCTGGAATCTTGAGTCTTCACAGCTTGGGCCATGCACTTCGGGCAGCCAGCAACAGCATCCAGTCCCAGCAGCCACCCTGGACATCTCAATGAGTCTTCAGATGCTTAGAACTGCCTGGGCAACCACAGGTGAACCTGTCCCACCAAAGCTGTCCTGAACTCATAAAATCATGAGAAGGGAAAATCGTTTTAAGAAAATCATCGCTAAGGCTTAGGGTAAGTTACTGTGAAGCAGTAGTAACCAGAGCAGAGGGGCTAAGTGACGAAGATGAAGTTTGGCCATAAGTTCATCTTTATGGCAGCTGTTGGGATATTGATGTGGTCTGGCTGTGTCCTCACCCAAATCTCATCTTAAATTCCCACATGTGGGAGGAACCAGGTCGGAGGTGACTAAATTATGGGTGCAGGTCTTTCCCGAGCTATTCTCATGGTAGTGAATGAGTCTCATGAGATGTGATGGTTTTAAAAATGGGAGTTACCCTGCACAAGCTCTCTGCCTGCTGCCATCCATGGAAGACGTGACTTGCTCCTCCTTGCCTTCTGCGGTGATTGTGAGGCCTCCCCAGCCATGTGGGACTGTGAGTCTGTTAAACCTTTTTCCTGTGCAAGTTACTCAGTGTCTGGTGTCTTTATTAACAGCATGAAAATGGACTGATACAGATGTATTATACCGTTACGCTACTACTTCTGTATATGCTTAAATTTTTGCATTACAAAATCTGCAAGCATTACAGCAATTAACATGTCACAGATTTACAGTCAGCTGACTGGTGTCTTTATTAACAGCATGAAAACGGACTGATACAGATGTATTATACCGTTATCGGTACTACTTCTGTGTATGCTTAAATTTTTGCATTACAACATTCGCAGACATTACAGCAATTAACATTTCACAGATTTACAGTCAGCTGATTCCAGAATGTTGGGAATTCTACCACAAATGAAGAACTTGATAAAAAGGAGGGGAATGTTAGAAGAAATCTAGGGACCTGGGACCTAGGCTCTGTCACTCCTGAGACAGTCAAATTGAGTATTTGTTGAATCATTGTGTAGCAGTGCTGTTGTAGCTATGCCAAAACAAAATCCCTATCTGATGAAGAGATACGGTGCAACATTTATGGGCAAAAGCATATGTCTGAAATTTGCTTAAAGATATTCAGGAGGCTGGGCTCCATGGCTCCCACCTGTAATCCCAGCACTTTCGGAGGCCAACGCAGGTGGATCACTTGAGGTCAGGATTCAAGACCAGCCTGGCCAACATGGTGAAACCCTGTCTCTACTAAACATACAAAAAAATCAGCTAGACATGCTGGTGTGCACCTGTAATCCCAGCTACTTGGGAGGCTGAGGCGGGAGAATCGCGTGAACCCAGGAGGCAGAGGTTGCAGTGAGCCAGGATCATGCCACTGCACTCCAGCCTGGGTGACAGAGCAAGACTCTCCAAAGAAAAAAAAGGGAAAAAAATGAGGAAGATTGAAAAAGTTAAAATACTGACCGAAGCGGAGTGCCGCAGAAATGCAGGTGCTCATGATACTATTCTGTTTTCGTATGTGTTTGAACACTTCATTTATTTATTTATTTATTTATTTATTTATTTATTTATTTATTTTTGAGATGGACTTTTGCTCTTGTTGCCCAGGCTGGAGTGCAGTGGCGCGATCTCTCCTCTTTGCTCACTGCAGTCTCTGCCTCCCGAGTTCGAGTGATTCTCCTGCCTCAGCCTCCTGAGTAGCTGGGATTATAGGTGCCCACCACCACACCTGGCTAAATTTCTTTTTTCTATTTTTAATAGAGATGGGGTTTCACCATGTCGGCCAGGCTGGCCTGGAACTGCTGGCCTCAGGTGATCTGCTAACCTCAGACTCCCGAGTGCTGGGATTACAGGTGTGAGCCACCACACCCAGCGTGTTTGAACACTTTTATAACACTTTCATGAAGGTACAGTATGCTGAATTGCAAGGAAATTTTGAAAAAGTAGAGAAATAGAACACCTCTATAAGCTATTGAAAAATATGCTGAGTAAGAAAGCCATTCACAGAAAGTCACATGCTGTATGATTCCATTTCTATGGCAAGATTATAGACATAGAGGCCAGATTGTTGGTCACCAGGGGTTTAGGGTTGGGGTGGGGGAGTGGGTGTGTCTGTGAAGTGGCAGCAGGAGGCAGGTCAGAATGTTGATTGAGCTGGTGGCAATCAATTAAATGGTGTAGATCTACCATTTCCTCATGTCAATAATAGTACTATAGTTACATAAAATGTTGGTCCTGGGGGCCAAGCACAGTAGCTCATGCCTGTAACCCCAGCACTTTGGGAGGCCAAGGTGGGTGGATCCCCTGAGGTCGGGAGTTCCAGAGCAGCCTGACCAACATGGTGAAACCCCGTCTCTACTAAAAGTGCAAAAATTAGCTGGGCGCTGGTAGTCTGAGCTACTCGGGAGGCTGAGGCAGGAGAATCGCTTGAACTGGGAGGCGGAGGTTGCAGTGAGCCGAGATTGCACCACTGCACTCCAGCCTGGGCAACAGAGCAAGACCCCGTCACAAATACATAAAAATAAAATAAAATGTTACCTTTGGGGAAAACTGGGTGAAGGGTACATGGGGCCTCACATGGGGCCTCTCTATACTACTTTTTAAACTTTCTCTGAATTTATAATTATTTAAAATTAAAAATGTATCTGTTTATAATAAAATGTAGTTCCTGTGTTAAGAAAAAGAAAGCAGATAAATAAATAGAAAATATGGACAAGAATAGGTCCCTGCTGAGTATATAATTAATATACTATGTGTGTCTAATTAATACATGATAAAACTGGTACCAAAAATAAATGGGAAAAGCAAGGATTCTGCAGTAGATGATGCTATAGGAAAATGGGCTTCAGGGGAAACAAATTGGAGTGTAGTCTCTTGTCACATACTGAGATCAACTCCAGATTGAGAAGAGTGAATAGGAAACCAGGTGCAGTGGCTCTCATCTCAACACTTTGGGAGGCCTAGGCAGGCAGATCACTTGAGCCCAGAAGTTCAAGACCAGCCTGGGCAGCATGGTGAAACCCAATGTTTACAAAAATTAGCCAGGTGTGATGGAGCGTGCCTGTAGTCCCAGCTTCTCAGGGGGCTGGGACAGCAGGATCCCTTGCCCCAGGAGGTCGAGGCTGCAGTGTGCCAAGATTGCATCACTGCCCTCCAGCCAAGGTGGCAGAGTAAAGACGCTGTTTCAAAAAAAAAAAGTGAATAGAAAAAAAATGTAAATATTAATCTGGTTTCTCAATGAGGAACACCTTTCTAGGCTTCCAAGCAGGAGAGACAGTGCAGATATTAAATGATTTGACGGCATTAAGATGTTGGACAGCTCTCCAAACACTACAAACAATTGTAAAGCAAATGATAAGCTCAAAAATAAACTTAGATCTGTGAGAGGCCAAAGAATATCCTGTTGGCTGTGGATGAGGGCTCTGACACTGTGGAGGCCCACGTCCTCCTGGAAGGCAGTTGGGTGACGAGGTGACAGGACTCTAGGACAGCCTGCACCATCCCCACCCCGGCGAACAGCCCCGTGTCACCCTCCCCTCCAGTGTGGATGGAATGAGGAAGAGGGAGGTGTGTCACTCCTGAAATTCCTCGTTCATGCGTTGTGTTTGACGTGATCAAAATGAGAGATGATCCTGGGTGAGCCTTACCTGAGGAGGGAAGCCGGAGGGGAAAAGTGTCAGAGGCTTTGGGCCACTGCAAGCTTCAGGCAAGCACCTTCCAAAGCCAGCAAGAAAATGGGAGCTTCATTTCTTGAACCACGAATACATTCTACCTACAACCTGAATGAGCTTACAAGAGAACCCTCCAGTTCCTCATGAGAATATAGCCCAGCTGGCACCGGAGTTCATGAGCCCCAGCCATGCCACGCCTGGACTCCTGACTGTAAGCAGTGAGATGGCCAATGGATGTGCTGATTTCAGCTGCTGAGTTTGTGGTAGTTTGTTTTGCAGCAACAGAAGTACACGTAATATGATCAAGAACCCTGAGTAGAGTCACATTTCTTTTTTTTCTTTCTATTTTGTTTTTGAGATGGTCTCACCCAGGCTGGGGTGCAGTGGCATAATCTCAGCTCACTGCAGCCGTGACCTCCTGGGCTCAAACGATTCTTCCATCTCAACTCCTTGAGTAGCTGGGGCCACAGTGAACACCACTGCACCCAACTCTACCAAATTTTTGTATTTTTTGTAGAGTTGGGGTTTCATCCTGTTGCACAGGCTGGTCTCGAACTCCTGAGCCCAAGCAGTCTGCCACTTCAGCCTCCCAAAGTGCTCAGATGTTGGGCACGAGCCACCACGCCTGGCCCAAGATTCACATTTCTTTTTTTTTTTTCCTTTTTTTGAGATGGAGTCTTACTCTGTCACAAGGCTGGAATGCAATTGCTTGATCTCAGCTCACTGCAACCTCCTCCTGTGTTCAAGCGATTCTCCTGCCTCAGCCTCCCAAGTAGCTGGGACTACAGGCGTGTGCCACCACGCCCTGCTGATTTTCATATTTTTAGTAGAGATGGGGCTTCACGATGTTGGCCAGGATGGTCTCGATTTCTTGTCCTTGTGATCCACCCGCCTCAGCCTCCCGAAGTGCTGGGATTGCAGGCATGAGCCACCACACCCAGCCCAAGATTCACATTTCTAAATGAAGAAACTAGCTTCTGAGGAAGATAAAAGAGTCTTGTTTTAGACTAGAAAATTTCAGTAGAGTAAATATGTTAACCTTTGCCAAATCAACAGCAAGTCAAAACACAACAGGTCTTTTGGGAATAACAGCAGGTTATTCGAAGGTTCATCTAAAGAATACAAATGAGTCCTAATGTCTGGGGAAGAAAAAGAAAAAGAGAAAAAAATAAAAATGAGGCCAGGTGCAGTGATTCACGCCTGTAACCCCAACACTTTGGGATCCCAAGGTGGCCAGACCACTGGTCAGGAGTTCGAGACCAGCCTGGCCAACATAGTGAAACCTGTCTCTACTAAGCAAAAATTAGCTGAGCGTGGTGTTGGGCGAGTGTAGTCCTAGCCGCTCGGGAAGCTGGGGCAGGAGAATCGCTTAAACCTGGGAGGCAGAGGTTGCAGTGAGCTGAGATTGCACCCCTTTACTCCTCCTGGGGGCCAAGAGTGATACTCCATCTCAAAATAAGGAACAAAATTGAAAGAGCAACATGAATCATTTGGAAAAGCAGAGGCATGAAGGCAATGGGCCCTCTGATACTCAAGTGGGTTAGAGTAAAACAGTTCCCGGAACAGATGGAGGGAGGGGCAGAGCTTAGGGCTCACATCACGTGGGAGTTGGCAGTGATGCGCTGTAGGGTCCAGCCCTACAGGGTTCTGTGAGCCGCTCCCGGCTGGTATGGAGATGAGAAATAGTAGAAGTAAAAGACACAAGACACAGAGATAGAGAAAAGAGAGTTTGGGCCCAGGGGTCCACTGCTACGCAGATCTCGGAGACCACGAGTGGCCTCGAATGCCAAGACACTCTCACTTTTATTGAATTGCAAATCTGGGGACAGGGTAGGTAGGGTGTGGTCTTGGAGGTGGGAGACTGGGGGCAGGGTAGATAGGGTGTGGCAGTAATAGGGTGAAGTACATCACGTGTCATTCAGGTACGGGCTCAGGAATTTCTGGCACCCGAAGTGAGGTAAGGAGCACAATGCATCAGCACTTTTTCCATACTTACAAAGAGAGAATGAAATATTAAGATTTATATTACTATTACTGATTATCTTTTCTAAGAAAAAAGGAACCAGGTGCAGAAGCAGAACATGAGAGTGGACGTGGAACATGACCACTGAAGCACAGCATCACATGGAGACAGCTAAGCCGCCGGATGTCTGCAGGTGTCCCTGACAGCCGTCAGGCCTACCACAAGAGCTTGAGAAGCGGAGTTTTCTTCTAACTCCTCCAGGGAAGGAGACGTCTCGGCCATTTTGGACGTCTCCTTCCCTGGCTGGCTAAACAGTGGGCGCTTTCCCAGTGCTGGCGCTGCCACACAGCCAAGGCGCCCTCCAGCAGCCCTTATGCGGGCGTGACAGAGGGCTTAGAGCATCTCGCCTTAGTGTCATTCATTTCACAATGTCGCCCCAGGTTGACTCTTCTGACCTGAGAGGCTTTAGTAAAAGAATTAAGACCACCTATGAATAACTAAGATCACATATGAATAACTAATTACTACTACAGTTAAATTCTAGTGACTTTCTTCTTCGTTATTTATATGGAAATAGGCTGAGGCCTCTTGCTCCTGCCTGGGCGCTTATGGGATCTCCCCCTACAATGCGCCACATCGGCTACATGGGAAACGTGGATGGTGCCAGACAGCTGACTTAACAGTAGTACCTTGGCCAAGCGCGCTGGCTCACGCCTGTGGTCCCAGCACTTTGGGAGGCCAAGACAGATCGCTTGAGTTTGAGACTAGCCTGACCAACATGGTGAAACCCCGTGTCTACTGAAAATACAAAAATTAGCTAGGGGTGGTGACAGGCACCTGTAATCCCAGCTACTCGGGAGGCTGAGGCAGAGAATTGCTTGAACCCGGGAGGCGGAGCTTGCAGTGAGTTGAGATCCAGCCACTGCACTCCAGCCTGGGCGACAGAGCAAGACCCTGCCTCAAAACAAACAAACAGACAAAACAAATGTAGGCTCCCTTGAGCCCAGGAGGTCAAGGTGGCAGTGAGCTTTGACTGCGCCACTGTACTCCAGCCTAGACAACAGAGCAAGACGAGGTCTCAAAAACAAGCCTGGGCAACATAGTGAGACCTCGTCTCTACCAAAACACAATTTTTAAATGGGGAGGGAGGATCACTAGAGCCTAGGTGGCTGGGGCTGTGGTGAGTCTTGGTCACGCCACCACCCTGCAGTTGTCATGGGAGCCTAAGGGTAACCCTTCACCAGCCAGCTCTGTGGCCACTGCGCCTCTGCTTGGGTTTTGCTGACGCCTGCTGGACTTGTACTGCCCACTCGGCCCAGCAGGCTGCGCTCAGCTCACACTGGCTCAGATCCCACGCCTGCCAAGGGTGAGCCAGGCATAGAGCAGCGAGCGGTGTGTGGGTAAGTGTGGGGTCCGGCCACCATGCACAGCCGGGCACAGGCCTGGGGTGGGCAGCTGCTGGTGCCAGCATAGGTGCTGGCTCTGTGCGAGGCTGTGGCTGGACCAGGTGTTCCACATGTGGCTTCTGCTGCAGAGACCCGCATTTCGATGAGGAGAATGCAGTGGCACCCAGGAGATTGGAGATGCCAGGAGCCACAGAGCCCCAAAGAGGGTGTCAACAGCCCTGGCCTCCCCAAATGGCCGCAGCTCTTCTCTCCTTGTCGCCTGCAACGTGGCAAGTGGAGGGGAGGAGGGCGTGTTTCAGCCCTGTTTGTTACAGCTCTTTCAGTCCTGCCATTTGGCAGGTCCCAAGTTCTTGTCCCCCCTCCAGGAAGAATCAGGTACGTGGACAACTGGCGAGTAAGACAGGCAGAGAGGAGCTTCGCTGAGCAACAGAACAGTTCTCAGGAGACCCAACATGGGTAACTCCTTTCTGCAGGCAGGTTATCTGACGAGTGTCCCACTTTCAGCAGAGGGGGGACCCCGACTGGGTAGCTCATTTCTGCCGGCAGGTTATCCCAGTGAGTTGAGGAGACCCAATTGGGTAGCTCCTTCCCCGACAGCTGGTCATCCTGACATCTCTCTGTGAGTCTGGCTGAGTCCAGTATTTTTATGGGCTTCAGAAGGGAGGAGGCACCTGCTGACTGATCCAGGGGCAGCCATTGACGGGCCAGTAAAAGCACCGTAAGTTCTCCCTCTGAGCCCCACACTCCACCCAGAACTGAGCCCAGCCCCCAGGCTTCAGGCTGTCCCTGGCTTGAAGATGGGGCTTCACCAGGAACCCACCGCCGTCTACCAAAGAGCCTGTCTGCCTCTTGTCGCCATCCGTCTTGTTGTCCGTGGTGCCCAGGCTGTTCGTACTGAGGGATGCCTGCAGGCTCAGGCCGAGCTGCCCTCAGGCCCCCCTTACCGTTCTCCCTATGCTCGCCAGCACCTGAAGTCCCAGAGGGACCCGAGATGGCAGGGGCCTTGCTTATCAGCACTGCCTTGAGCGTATGCACACCCACCCAGGTTGCAGCAGTGCCTGGGCTTGGCCTCAGCTTTGCTCTGAAATTGGAGCGGGCAGTGGGAGCAGGGAGAGGCCAGATGGTGGGAGCAGGCACTTCTGAGCCTGCAGAGGCTGGAGGACTTCCCAGGCCCTCAGAGCACAGGGATGCCCGGGGGGCCACAGCTGCAGCTGGGAGGGGCTCCTGCCCCACCAACTCTTTTTTTTGAGACAGAGTCTTACTATGTTGCCAGGCTAGAGTGCTGTGGTATGCTCTCCCCCTGTCTGACTAGCCTTGGGCAGGTGGCTTGTCCCCTCCGTCTCCCCCGAATGACTAGCATTAGGCAGGCGGTTTGGCCTGTCTCCCCTATCTGACCAGCCTTGGGAAGGTGACTTGGCCTCTCCGTTTCCCCCATCTGCCTAACCTTGGGCAGGTGACTTGGCCTGTCTGTATCTCAGTTTTGTCTGTGAAATATGGGTCATCAAGGATCTATGCCTGAAGCTGCTGTGTGTCGTTATTCACTGTTCTAGGGCTCAGAACAGGCATGCAATAAAAACCAGCACTGTTAGCCAGGCACAGTGGCTCACACCTGTAATCTCAGCACTTTGAGAAGCCAAGGCGGGCAGATCATCTGAGGTCAGGAGTTCGAGACCAGCCAGGCCAACATGGTGAAACCCCGTCTCTACTTAAAATACAACAATTAGCCAGGTGTGGTGGTCAGCGCCTATAGTCCCAGCTGCTCGGGAGACTGCAGCAGGAGACTTGCCTGAACCTGGGAGGCAGAGGCTGCAGTGAGCTGAGATTGCACCACTGCACTCCAGCCTGGGCGACAGAGTGAGCTTCCATCTCAAATAATAATAATAATAGGCCGTGCGCAGTGGCTCATGCCTGTAATCCCAGCACTTTGGGAGGCCAAGGCGGTCAGATCATGAAGTCAAGAGATTGAGACCATCCTGGCCAACATGGTGAAACCCCATCTGTGCTAAAAAAAAAAAAAAAAAAAAAAAAATGCAAAAAGCAGCTGAGCGTGGTGGTGCGTACCTGTAGTCCCAGATACTTGGGAGGCTGAAGCAAGAGAATCACTTTAACCCAGGAGGCAGAGGTTGCAGTGAGCCAGGATCGTGCCACTGCACTCCAGCCTGGCAAAAGAGCAAGACTCCATCTCAAAAATAATATTAATAATAGTAAAATAATGAAAATAATAGGCCGGGCATGGAGGCTCATGCCTCTAATCCCAGCCCTTTGGGAGGCCATGGTGGGCCTATCACCTGGGGTCAGGAGTTCAAGACCAGCCTGACCAACAAGGAGAAACCCCGTCTCTACTAAAAATACAAAATTAGCCAGGCGTGGTGGTGCATCCCTGTAATCCCAGCTACTTGGGAGGCTGAGGCAGGAGAATCACTTGAACCTGGGAGGCAGAGGCTGCAGTGAGCTGAGACCGCACCATTGTGCTCCAGCCTGGGCGACAGAGCGAAACTCCCCACAAAGCAAGCTATAAAACAACCTGACCAGTGTATTTATGTTTTTGTGAAAAGGTGACTGTGTGAGTCTTCTGACTCTGTACTACACATACGTGTGCAGAGAGAGACAGCTGCACCCTGCTCTCCCAGGTGCCTGAATGGCTATGCCCAAGCTTGTAGCAGTGGCACTCTGGGAAGGGGCAAGCAGCAGGCCGTGAGAGCAGGTAGTGAGGAGCACTTCTGCTTTTACTTGGTAACATTCAGCAAGCTCAGCAGTTTCACAGGTCTCCGGCATTCCTTGTAATCTTAACAAGTTTAAGAAAATGTGAGCAACATCAGAAATGTCCATTTCTAGAGCATTCTAATTGATAAAGTTCTGTACAGAGGGCTTTACCAGGCTTAGAAACCTTTGGAATGGTGCTGGTGTCTCTGAAGCTGAGGCTCTGAGGCGGCTCCTGCCTGGACATGTGCCCTCTCTCCTCCCTGTGCCGGTCGCCCTGACGCCAGGCTGCACGCAGTCTCTTCACAGTGGAGAGTGGGAATGTTCCTCCTGTTTTCTTTCCTGAAAAGGGGTGTCTGGCATCAGCAACCCTCGTGGCTGAGTTGCAAATCTGTTTAAGCTCTGGAATGTTCACGGACAGTTTTGATCACTTCTGGACTCCTGTTAACTATTTCTTCTGCTAACCAGAAATCTAATTCCTTTACTCTGACCAGTGGCAGGAGGTACATGCATCATAGAAGGAGCTTTACACACATCTACTAAATGCCTGGATGTTTTTTTCCTCTAGAGAAACCTGATGTAAAGCAAAAGTCCACCAAGAGGAAATTCGTCATTCCGCAGATTATCATCACTCGGGCCTCAAATGAGTCGCTAGTCAGCTACAGTTCCAGTAGAAGTGAAGAGCAGAGAACCATCCGGGAGCATGAGGACTGGGGCCCCTACCGGCGACACAGGACCCCCAGTACAGCAGATGCCTATGATTTACATATCAAAGAATAAACGGACACCCTTGCACAGCACTCGTTACTCCCCGTGATACGCATATCAGGAAGGGTGGCACTGCCTGAGCGGAACGGCAGCCCACCCTCTGGGAAGCCAGGTCCCTCTTCTCCAGTGCTCTCCGGGAGGGTGGCACCAGGGCCACCCCACCCTGTGAGACGCCATGGCCCCTTCTCTAGTGCCATTTGGTCCTGCCTTCCCCAGAGTTGCTGGCAGCTCAGTCGAGGCAGGAGTGACTGGCTCAGAAAGCGAGCTTTGTGGTGATAAATGAATAAATGAGTATGTTCCTGTTGGGAGTGGCCGGCTGTGCAGAGTAATGGACAGCAGATGGCGTCTCACACTCTGCTTCATGGTGGACAGGTAAAACACTTTCCCTTCATTTCAGAAGAGTATGGCGTGAATACTTGGAAGTTATAGTGAGTGAGATGTTCCAGTCATAAACTGGAAGTAAAAAGAAAAAAATTAAAATGATGAGATGCCCCACAAACTTGGGGAAAAGGTCAGATTCTAAGAGCTAAACATTAAGATGGAACATTCCAGAGCAAAGAGGTGCAGAGTTCCCTAACAGGGCCCAGGGCTCCTAGCTTGACTGTATTCCGACTCAGCGTATTAAAAGGCCCCGAAGAAGAAAGTGGGATGTGTTCCGGGGCAGGGGGCAGCAGCCACACTTAGATGTTGGAAGGGGCCTTGTCAGTGCTGTCCTGGCTTTCTGGCCCACAGATGAGGGCTTCTGATTGTGGACGGCCATTGAAGGGTCCCGAGCACGATAGCTGCACCCCTCCAGCAGCCGTCAGATGAGGCTAGACGTTCCCCCTATGTTGCCTGAGAGAATGCCCTGCCCTGTCTGGAAGACTCATGCATCTAGTGACGGTGTGTTGGCTTTGTTAGTTTCTAGTCTGGCCAACAGGCTTTTCATGAGGTCTTCATGCTTGCTTCAGTGGCCAGCAGACCCACGGGACAGCAACGTGTCCGCCAGAGTCCCAGACATGGACTTCTCAGGTGCCAGTGGGAGGGAGCCTGCTGCTTGCCACACACATGCAGTTCCAATCCAGACAGGCCTATCTAGCACACACACACACAGAGTCTCAGGAAATGCGAAGGGCCAATAAAACTTGGGACTCTAATTTCACTCTGCCAAAACAAAAAAAAAATAAGCTGAAAGATGAGTCACACAAAAAGCTGCTTTGTGTTTTTTCCTAAGCAGAGAGCTACAAATAAAATTTCTCCACAGGGAGCTACTCTTGGTTCACCTTAGGTGAAGTGCCAATTTACTGGGCAGCAGATAAAAACATAATTGACTCTTCCCTACCTGCTCCTTTTCTCTTGTAACACGTGGATTCAATGATGTAACCACACCCTCCATCCTACCCCTCCAGCGCACTTTTCCCCTTTCAGTACTGAAGCCCTCAACATCATCTTTGGAGGAGGGCACAGACCTGGCTCTCAGGCACACATCCTTAACCTTGGTTAAATAAACTTCTAAGTTGAGGGAGACCTGTCTCAGATACTTTGTGGTTTACAAATTGGTGACCATGAAGGGGCTTGGTGTGGGTGGCCCTGACTTTGGCAGATTTCCTGCTGGTACTTAGGACCAGTTTTGGCTGTGTTTATTGCTCAAGACAATAGGACAATTTGCTAAGATCTGGGAGCCCCATCACCCGCCAGAGAGTCTCTGGTCTCCTGAAACTTGGTTGAGGTCTGAGGTTTATTCTGCTGTGCAATGCCTTTTCCTTTTCTGGTGTTTTACTTGCTTCCAACAAAGATTTTTCCTGCTTTCATGATGATGGGGACAGGAAGGTTTCCTGGAGTTCAGCTCACGTCCAACAGGGAAGGGGAGTTGGAGTTTTTCCTGATTCCAAGACGGCAGGGAGCAGTCTAAAGCCTGGGCCCCATTCCTAGGTAAGTAGCTGAATCGGGTTCTGTCTTGGAAATTCTTCTTAATGACTAAAGCTAAGATAGACAGCTGGCTGGTCTTAATTTCTCACTGTTGGTGTGCTCAGTAATCGTATGAATTGTGTGATTGTTTTGCTTAACTGCTTTTTGTTTAGTTGTTTCTGTGTTTGCTATTTTTGCTGCTTCAGTCTCTTTTTCCAGTGAATTTGACCATCTCTCTTAGACTTGAAACTTCCAAATTGTAGGAAACAAGTCCTCTGAACTGGCAAAGTTCCCACAGCTGGGAAAAAGGAAAAACAAAAAACATCCAGCAAAGGGGAAAAAAGATTTTGACCACCTGATGGGCTTTATTTGCATAACAAGGCCACCTTTTGCGAGCCAGGCCACACTCAGAGTAAGTGTGATCACCTCACACTGTAGTTCAGTAGGTAGATTCTGCCATTTTTCCACCAGACAGCCCAGGTTTGATTCTTAAATCCTTTCTGGTTTGAAATTTGTTTAACTTTTGAAATATCAGCAATTTGTTCCAGCTGAAAGAAATTAGTGAGATTTAAATGGATTTTTTTTTTTTTCTTTTTGAGATGCAGTCTCACTCTGTCACCCAGGCTGGAGTGCAGTGATGTGATCTCTGCTCACTGCAACCTCTACCACCCGGGTTCAAGTGTTTCTGCTGCCTCAGCCTCCCGAGTAGCTGGGATTACAGGTGTGTGCCACCGTGCCTGGCTAATTTTTGTATTTTTAGTAGAGATGGGGTTTCACCATCTTGGCCAGGCTGGTCTTGAACTCCTGACCTCGTGATCTACCCACCTTGACCTCCCAAAGTGTTGAGATGACAGGTGTGAGCCACTTCACACATCCAAAAGGATTTTTTTAAAGAGCTCGATGGTCAAAAGTAAGCTTAATTAAAAGCTAATATCCAACATATTACCTGAAGTAAGTCTGTATGCCACATACACATCTACAGAGTTATGCAGACAACCTGAAGATGAGCAGGACAGAGTTTTGTTGGGGTTGGAACAGTTCTCAGTGGAGAAGGGACCCAGAGTGGGCAGCCCTCTACCCAAAGTTGGGTAGTTCCTTGCTGAAGTCCCCACCAGCCTATAATTTTATGTTTGACTTGGCATCCGTTTTTCATGTCCCTCTAACAGACTCCTGTGTCTGTGTAGAAGAGAAGGCACCTGACTTCTATTTAGGAAGAAACTTCTGTTTTTCTTATGGAATCCCAAGAGTGTAAACAGACAAGTTCCTCTCACGTCTTGAATAGCTTGCTATTGTATTGTGTTACCTGATTTTGTTTTTACTGAAATAGTTGACGCAGGATTTCTTGGGTTGCTGCTTCTTCTGCTGGAGACCTCTGTGGCTGGTGGTGCCCCTACCCAGGCCTTGCTTGGCTCTGGGCTTGCCTCTGGAGGTATTCCACCCACCTAGCCCAGCAGACCGCACTCAGCATGGGATCTGTGCTCAGCCCATGGCTGGGCTGCGCCTGCCACAGCCTGCTTCCACCTTCGGCATCAGTGTCTGGACGAGGGGAATGTGGTGGCTCCTGAAAACTTGGAGCTGCCAGGAACTCAGAGCCCCAAGGACATCACAGCTTGATCGTTCCCATGGCCAGTGGGCTGGTGAGTGGGTTGTCTTACAGGGTCACAGTCTTTTTTGTATCTGTGATACGGCAGGTCCCAAGTTCTTGACCCATGTCCACGAAGAATGCAGTTATGCAGACAACCAGAAGGTGAGCAGAACAGAGAGTTTTGATGAATGATGGAACAGTTCTCAGGAGAGGGAACCCAAAGTGGGCAGCCGTCTACCCAAAGTTGGGTAGTCCCTCGCTGAAGTCCCCCACCATGCACAGCCTGTAATTTTATGTTTGACATGGCATTCATTTTTCATGTCCCTCTAACACACGCAGACTATCTGTCTGCATTTTGAGATGTAAGTTTTGCTACCTGATTTTTCACTTAAGACTTCTGCCTTTGGTATGTGAATTTGGGGCTATCTAGCTGAAAATTGCCTAGGACAATGAAACAGGTTATGAAGAAGTTGGAAGCTTAGTTTAAGCACATTGGTTCACGCCTATAATCTGAGCACTTAGGGAGGCCAAGGTGGGTGGATCACTTGAGGTCAGGAGTTTGGGACCAGCCTGTCCAACATGTTGAAACCCTGTCACTACTAAAAATATAAAAATTAGCCGGGCATAGTGGCAGGTGCCAGTAATCCCAGGTACTCGGGAGGCTGAGGCAGGAGAATTACTTGAACCCAAGAGGTAGAGGTTGCAGTGAGCTGAGATTGTGCCACTGCACTCCAGCCTGGGCGAAAGAATGAGACTCCATCTCAAAAAAAAAAAAAAAAAAAAATTGAAAGAAATTGGAAGTTTAAAATTCTAGAAAAAAGAAGGGGTCTTATGAATCTTCTGTGTATGTAATACAACTATGTATTTATGTGTCACGTATACAATATTTCACTACTAAAAATATATAAAAGGCCTTTAATTAATTGGCTTAAAGGAAAAAAGCACTTACATCAAATACTGTATCAGAAAAATGGAAACTTTCACTCAAATGCCTTTTCAAGTTTATGTGACTTAAGTAAATCCTTAATAATCTGGTTTTAAAAGTATTGGTAAAATAAAATTAGAAATGTCTTCAGAATTGTCAACATACATTATTGTTTAGATTTATTGGTCAAGGAGTTTAATATTTATTACTACATATTGTAAATTGTCAAAATTTGGCATGAGAGTCACAAAGCTTGCAACCCAAAAGAGAAAATTATATTTGTGTAGTTTTCCAGTAAGTAAGGTATTTAATGTTGTTTCATGAAAAGAGCTAAATCCTGAGGTGTTGGCTGTTGAAACTCACTTGGGGTGGTTGGCAAAATATTAAAGATGTATTAGGAAAAGTTATAGATTAGTCTCAAACCTTTCGGAAGGCCAAAAGGCTCTATTGGAACAGGCCAAATGTGGCCAGTTGTTCCACTAAGTTAAGGAGAAAATAGGAATGAGGCTTTCCTAATTAAGTCTGTTCACACCGCGCCCCCACCCCCATATCGCTTTGTCTCTACTCTGTTTACTCATGTAAACTTTGTGCTGAATAGCCCTCTCAGGGGGAGGTCAAAGGGGAATTACCCATGAATAATGTTTACCCAGGGCCCAGAAACGAAAACTTTTATCATTCATAAAACCACTCTTTTAACCATGTTAATTATCCACAAGCGTGTTGACTTAGAACCGCTGTCATGAATAAATGTGTGGATGGACAGAGGGTCTTGGTCGATTGGTTGCATTTCGCCCTCTGAAAGCAGCCAACAGCCACCCCTAGCCCACTTGGTTGACTGTGATGGTGTGAGAGCGCATTCATTCATCCGAAGTAGAGTAAGATTAATCCTTGGTAGAGTCAGGGTCTGCAGTCCAGACTTCACAGGTGGTGGCCGACGTCTCAATTGGCATTAAAAAAAAAAAAAAGAAAAAAGAGAAACATTTGTTTAACCGTAAGGTTCTTACTTAGGTAAAAACCTGAAATTCACAGGCTATAAAGATGGTTAGGTCAGGCACAGTGTCTCACGTCTGTAACTCTAGCACTTTGGGAGGCTGAGATGGGTGGATCACCTGAGGTCAGGAGTTTGAGACCAGCCTGGCCAACATGGTGAGAAAAATCTCTACTAAAAATACAAAAATTAACCAGGCATGGTGGTGGGCACCTATAATCCCTGCTACTCAGGAAGCTGATGCAGGAGAATCACTTGAACCCTGCGGGCAGAGGTTGCAGTGAACTGAGATTGCACCATTGCACTCCATCCTGGGCAAAAAGAGTGAAACCCCAGCAAAAAAAAAAAAAGAAAAAGAAAAAGGTTAACAGAGAAATAATTTTAAATGAAGACTACCACAGTTTTTTTTGTTTTTCTTTTTTTGACATGGAGTCTCATTCTGTTGCCCAGGCTGGAGTGCAAGTGGTGCAATCTTGGCTCAATGCAATCTCCGCCTCCTAGGTTCAAGTGATTGTCCCGCCTCAGCCTCCCAGGTAGCTAGGATTACAGGCACTTGCGACCAGGAATGGCAATTAAAAAAAAATATTTTTAGTAGAGACAGGGTTTCACCAAGTTGGCCAGGCTGCTCTTGAACTCCTGACCTCAGGTGATCCGCCCAACTCGGCCTCCCAAAGTGCTGGGATTACAAGTGTAAGCCACCATGTCCAGCCTATCACAGTTTTCTTAAGTAATCTAGGTAAACTGTTTTTAAAATTAGATAAATGTAATGGAATACTTGTAAATAAGCTTGTTATAATTTCAAATCAAAAGTTATATTAAATACTAGATACCCATTAAATGTCTAGCTCTTTTTTTTTGAATTTTTTCTTTATTTTATATATATTTTTTTAAAGATGGGTTTTCACCATGATGGCCAGGCTGGTCTTGAACTCTTGACCTCAGGTGATCCACCCACCTCGGCCTCCCAAAGTGCTTGGATTACAGGCGTGAGCCACCGCGCCCGGCCTCTCTAGCTCATTTCTAACTTTCCTTAAAAACAATCATATTTGGCTGGGCGTGGTGGCTCATGCCTGTAATCCCAGCACTTTGGCAGACTGAGGTGGGTGGATTACCAGAGGTCAGGAGTTCGAGACCAGACTGGCCAATATGGTGAAACTCTGTCTCTCCTAAAAATACAAAAATTAGCCAGGCATAATGGCACATGCCTGTAGTCCCATTACTCAGGAGGCTGCGGCAGGAGAATCACTTGATCCTGGTAGCAGAGGTTGCAGTGAGCCGAGATTGCACCAGTGCACTCCAGCCTGGGCAACAGAGCAAGACTCTGTCTCAAAAAATATATATTTTAGGAAACCATTTTTCTAATAAACAAAGTTCTTATTAAAAGGAAATAGGCCAGGCACAATGGCTCACACCTATAATCCCAGCACTTTGGGAGGCCGACACAGGTGAATCACTTGGAGTCAGTAGTTCCAGACCAGTCTGGCCAAAATGATGAAACCCTGTCTCTACTAAAAATACCAAAGTTAGCCCGGGATGGTGACACATGCCTGTAATCCTAGCACTCTGGTAGGCTGACCTGGGTGGATTGCTTCAGCACAGGAGTTTTGGCACCAACCTGGGCAACATAGTGAGACCTTGTCTTTAAAAATATAAATAGAGATGTAAAGATAGTTATAAGGAGGTATTTTCAGTAGGAACAGTGAAAAGGAAAATAAATTGATATGAGAAAGAATATTGTATGGTAAATTTTTGTCCTAAAATGGCTGGTTATTTTGAAAAGAGGGATGTTCAGGATAAAACAGGAAGTCCAAGTATATCGTAAATGATTTGTGTAAGTTGTGATAAAGTTTGTAAAAAAGAGGATTTTTTTTTTTTGAGATGGAGTTTTGCTCTTGTTGCCCAGGCTGGAGTGAAATGGTGTGATCTCAGCTCACAGCAACCTCCACCTCCCGGGTTCAAGTGATTCTCCTGGCTCAGACTCCCAAGTAGCTGGGATTATGGATGCACACTACCATGCCTGGCTAATTTTTGTATTTTTAGTAGAGATGGGGTTTCACCATGTTGGTCAGGCTGGTCACGAACTCCTGACCTCAGATGATCCACCCGCCTCAGCCTCCCAAAGTGCTGGGATTACAGGCGTGAGCCATCATGCCTGCCGAGAATTTTTTTTTTTTTTGAGACAGAGTCTTGCTGTGTCACTCAGACTGGAGTGCAATGGCACAATCTTGGCTCACTGCAACCTCTGCCTCCCTGGTTCAAGTGATTCTCCTGCTTCAGCTTCCCCAGTAGCTGAGATTTAGGGACCTGCAACCATGCCCAGCTAAATTTTGTATTTTTTAGTAGAGACGGTTTCACCATGTTAGTCAGGCTGGTCTCAAACTCCTGAACACAGGTGTAATTTAAATATCTCCTAAAGGCTCCAGGATGTGAATGAAATACCGGACGTCAGAAGGGGAGGCATTTTATTTTCTCTAGGGGCCAATGCGATAGGGTTGTGCAGTGGGGGAGAGACACTGGACTCAACTCCCCATCTTCCTTTTTTTCTTATTTTTAAAAATTATATAGAATGTTTCACAAATTTGTGTGTCATCCTCGTGCAGAGGCCAAGCTAATCTTCTCTGCATCGTTCCCATGTTAGTATGTGTCCTGCCAAAGTGAGCATTATTTTTTTTATAGAGACAGGGTCTCGCTCTGCTGCCCAGTCTGGTCTTGAACTTCTGGCCTCAAGCAATCCTCCTGCCTCAGCCTCCTAAAGTGCTGGGATTACAGGTGTGAGCCTGGCCTCAACTCCCTCATTTTCTACATGCTGATCAAAACCTATCTGAGTGGAGTCTAGGTTTGGCTATGGGCAGTGGTTTGAGCCCTGCTAGCTCAACTGCATTTCAACAGTGGAGCCAGATAAGAGGACGTGCTGCCTGTCCCTGACCCTGGGGGCCTAGGCACCAACAGTGTTTCCTAGACATTCCACATCGACTTTTCTTCCACCTTCCAGGGCTGGGCTGTGAGAGAGACTGGAGAGGCAGGTGCCTGTGAGAGCGGCTTCTATCAGCCTTGGGAGGTCCGGTCTTCCATGAGTGTGGGGAGGTATCTGCTTCCCTCATGTCAGAGACTGCTGACATAGCTGTCTCTTCCCACCCAGAAGCTAAGCTTGAAGACACCCCCTCACAGAGCTCCTCTCCTGTCTTTCGCTTGATCCTGCTTACTTCTGTCACAGAATTTGACAGCATGGATATCGGCACTTGTTTCCTTCACTTTCCCGAAGCCCCCATATCCTCAGCACAGAGGAGGCACCCAATGCCTACTGAAGCCCACATCTCTGGACCGAGTGACCTGACCCTCACCTGGAGGACCTTCACCTTCACCTCTCACCTGAAGGACCCCCCTACCTGTAGAACCTCCCCACCTGAAGGACCCCTCACTTGGGGGACACGCCCCCCACCTAGAGGATCTTCCCACCTAGAGAACCTTCACCTGGAGGACCCTCTCATCTGAAGGACCCCCCCCCCAACAACTAGAGAACCTCTCCACCTGAAGGCCTCCCACCTGGGGGACCCCCTCACCTGGAGGACTCCCTAACCTGGAAGACCTTCACTTGGATAATCGCCATGACCTCCCACTCTGGCGCAGCCTGGTCAGGTGCCCGGGCTTCATCATAAAATAAGGCTCGAACCGCGGCAGTCGGAGCAGGTCCCTGGAGCTGAGCGCCTAAGGCGGACCCTTGGTAACCGTTGCTAAGGAGAGGAGGCCCGGGAAAGAGCTTTCGCGCCTGCGCCGTTTGGCCATCCGCGTCTGCGCCTGCGCGCACGGGAGGCGGGGCTGACGCTCAGCATGGCGGAGCCTGACTTGGAGTCGGAGCAAATTCGTCTGAAGTGTATTCGTAAGGAGGGCTTCTTCACGGTGCCTCCAGAACACAGGGTGCGCGGGGTGCCATCCGGGCAACTCTACCCGCCTCGCTAGCGGCAGTGCCCGGCCGGGCGCGGGGACTTTGGCGTCGCGTTGCCGCGCCGGGGCTTCCGGCACGGGCGGGAACAACATTCGCAGTTTCCCCGCGGCGGGGGCTGAAGCCAGCACGGGGGCGGGGGAGGGCGGGAGCTCGGGACCCCGTTAGCTGAGCCTTGGGGGTCTCCGGAGGCCGGGCGGGCTCAGGGACGCCTAGTGCCCACGGACGGACGGGCCCGCACCCTGGGACGAGCAGGCTCCGGGATCCAGCTCGGGCGCTGCTGAGTTCTGCGTTCTGGCTGGGCTTTGCAGGCCGAGCTGCGAGCCGCTTGTGTAGGGGCAGAATTGACTCGCACGACGAGTTGGAGCTTGGAGGCTCCCGCTGGGCCTGGGCTGCATCGACCGGGCGCCAGGGCTGCCTGGTGGCTTCATATGAGCTCTGGTGCACGGCCCGCCACGAGGTGTCCGTGCTTCCATCTGCAGAGAGGAGGAGGGAGCCTCGGGGCGTGGGACGATGTTGCCGAGGTGCACGGCTGGCGAGGGCGCAGAGGCTTGAACTTTGGCCGCTGGGTGGTGGTATAACTGCTGGCTGATGCTCTGAGAGGCCATGTGTCCAGTAAGAATCGTTAACAGATAGTGGCTGGATGACAGCAGGAGCTACACAGGCCTTGGCTGCTCCCGGTACCTCTTTCAGACGTGCAGCAGGCGCTCCCCGAGTTGAGAGCTCTGTGCTGGACGCTGGGGTGAAGCAGTGAGTTGGCATTTTTTTTTTTTTTTCAGACAGGGTCTGGCTCTATTGCCCAGTGCAGTGGAGTGATCCCGGCTCAGTGCGTCGTCAGCCTCCTGGGCTCAAGTGAACTTCCCGCCTCGGCCTCCCAAAGTATTACAGGCATGAGCCACTGCGTCCAGCTTGGCATGGCATTTCTTTGGGGTCCGGAAGTGTGGCTAGAATTTGGACACCCAGGAATAAGGGTGGCAGAGCACACGCAGAGAGAATGTGAGAGGGGAATTAAGGCCGGAAAGGGAGGTTGAGGGGAGGCTGTGGAAGAGTGGCAGGCTAAATGATTCTGACTCGGCCCCCAGGTGTCAGGAAGTAATAAAACTGAGGACAAAGCCGGCCAGTGGCTCACACCTGTAGTCTCAGCAGTCTGGGATGCCGAGGTGGGAGGATTGCTTGAGCCCAGGTTTGAGAGCAAGGGTAGGGTTAAGAGAAGGAAGCCAGAAAGTAGGGACTGTTAGAATTCCAACCTTGCCACATGGACGTCTTAAATCCATGGGGAAGAGTGCAGACTCTACTACAACGCAGACCCCAAAATACACTGGCTCAAATAAGAGGACGCTTTTTCTCACTCTCCTCTAACATTCTGGAGAGAAGCAGTTTTTCTGCACAAGTGGGCCAGGCATTCTGGTTCCATCTGTCTTCCTGTGGCTGGGGGGAGGAGAAGTGGGTGGTTCCAGCTTCCTTTCATCTGGAAGTCACACAGTCCCTTCAGCTCACATCCCAAGGCCAGATGCCACTATGTAGTGTTTTATAACTTCAAGGAAGTAGTGACATACAGATGCTGGGATCGCAGCCTCTGCCACAGATGTATTTTTGCATGTGGGATTGAAAGGGAGCAGTTGAGTGGCTGCCTCTGATGTTTCTTTCAAAGTGTTGGCCCATTATTGTCACCACCTTTTCTTATCAGAAAAGCCCAAGAGGCTGGGCATGGTGGCTCACACCTGTAATCCCCACCCTTTGGGAGGCTGAGGTGGGCAGATCACTTGAGGTCAGGAGCTCGAGACCAGCCTGGCCAACATGGTGAAACCCCATCTCTACTAAAAATGCAAAATTAATCAGGTGTAGTGGCACACGGCTGTAGTCCCAGCTACTCAGGAGGCTGAGGCAGGAAAATCACTTGAACCCAGAAGGCAGAGGTTGCAGTGAGCGAAGATTATGCCACTGCACTCCAGCCTGGGTGACAGAGCGAGAGTCCACCTCAAAAAAAGAAAAAAGTTTAGAAAAAGCCCAAGCGTGTAGTTGCGTTTCTGTTTGGTGAGCAAGACCTGAGCGGGCTCCCTGGTACAAATTACCTTTGAAATACCCATCCTCAGTTGTTTGATCAGCTGTCAAATTTCTACACTCGCAACACCCCTTTCTTTCAGCTGGGGCGATGCCGGAGTGTGAAGGAGTTTGAGAAGCTGAACCGGATTGGAGAGGGCACCTACGGCATTGTGTGTAAGTGGCCAAGGCTGGTGGCTGTGACAGTGTGGGACGAGAGTGTTGGGGCCGGAAGGGACTCATACCCCATGCTCCAAACCAGGGCAGAAACTTGTTCAGGAAGTTTAGTTCCTGGTGTGATTATCGCAAACGTTACTCCATTTCTGGATAAACGTAAGCATCAGGTTGCTAATACCCATAATCCAGTGTGTCACTGTAGAGTAGGGTGAACTGTTACAGAAATAAAATGCAGAACTTTCCAAAAGTATCTGGAGGTGGACACAGTGCTCATGTCGATAACCTTAGCCAATCTCAAGGAGTCCCCTGAACCCAGGTGTTTTTTGTTAGTTTGTTTGTGAGATGGGTCTTGCTCTAGTGCCCAGGCTGGAGTCCAGTGGCGTAATCATACCTCACTGCATCCTCAACCTCCCAGGCTCTAGTGATCCTCCCGCCTCAGCCTCCTGAGTAGCTGGGACCACAAGTGTGCACCACCACACCAGCTTATTTTTCAGTGGGATTTCCTTATATTGACTGGGCTGGTCTTGAAGTCCTGGGCTCAAATGATCCTCCTGCCTCAGCCTCCCAAAGCACTGGGATTACAGGTGTGAGCCACTGACGCAGCCAAGCCCAGAAGTCGGAGGCTGCAGTGAGCTGTCCTCATGCCACTGCCCTGCAGCCTTGGCAACAGAGTGAGACCCTGTCTCAAAAAGAAAAAAACAGTGGCTCACGCCTGTAATCCCAGCACTTTGGGAGGCCAAGGCGGGTGGATCAGGAGGTCAAGAGATCGAGACCATCCTGGCAAACATAGTGAAACCCCGTCTATACTAAAATACAAAAATTAGCTGGGCGTGGTGGTGTGCATCTGTGGTCCCAGCTGCTTGGGAGGCTGAGGCAAGAGAATTGCTTGAACCCAGGAGGCGGAGGTTGCAGTGAGCCGAGATTGCGCCAGAGCAAGACTCTGTTTCAAAAAAAGAAAGAAAAAGAAAAACCACACCACACAACTGATGCTTACAACGGCTACGAAAATTGTAGAGTTATGTTCACACAAGATAAGGTTGACTTTTTTCTACACATAGTACCTTATTTGCTTTTAGGAGATTACAGGAGAGCACACAGTAGTGGTCTGCATGCTGAGGAGGAGGATACGGAGAGCCTGGAGCCACAGAACTGAGTGGTCGGAGTCAGGGTCCCGCACAGAGCAAACCTGGGCACCCCCTGCCCAGGTCAAATGAGGAAATTCCCCAGGGAGCACGTGTCTTGGGCTAGAGCTATTGCAGAGAGTCAGAATTGATTGTCCCTGTCATGAGGTTGTCAGAGGAAAGAAAGGGCACCCCTGTGGCTGAAGGAGAGGCTCCGGCGTGGTGCTAGGGAGCCCATGAGGGCATTGATGGGACGTCATCACAGATGCGTTTCCATTGCAGATCGGGCCCGGGACACCCAGACAGATGAGATTGTTGCACTGAAGAAGGTGCGGATGGACAAGGAGAAGGATGGTGAGCAGGGAGATGGGGTGCTGGGGCCTCACAGTGGGAGGAGGCAGGAAGGTGTGAGTTACCTGAACCCTCAGCACGACTGCACTGTGGCTGTAAGGGCCAGCCTCCGGGAGGGTTCTGCTGCAGCCCAGCGTGTCACCTCCCAGGTCCACACTCGGCCCCAGATCTCTGCCAGGAGGGCTTTGTGGTCTGTATCCCCTTTTCTCCCTCCTGTCTGGTGAGCCCACCTCCCCGCAGGCTCAGCTTTGCTGGCCCCTCCACCCTCAGCACCTGCCTGGCCCCAGATGAGGGTCCACGGTGGTTAGAGAGGTGCCACTTTGTATTTGGACAAGGAAGAGTTAAAAGTGCTTATTAGGGTTGCCCTGATTCTCCCCGAAGTGGGGACAGCTGCAGCACCTGGTATCAGGTGTTCCTGGAGCCTCAAGAGCAGTGGGGTTGGGGGCTTCCCCGTGGGCACTGGGTGGGGTCGCTGAGGCCGCCTCCCTCTGCAGGCATCCCCATCAGCAGCCTGCGGGAGATCACGCTGCTGCTCCGCCTCCGTCACCCCAACATCGTGGAGCTGAAGGAGGTGGTTGTGGGGAACCACCTGGAGAGGTGCGTGGTCTCCTGGTCTGCGTGGGGCCCCAGGGAGCCTGTGTGTTGGGCTAGAGGCATTGCACAGAGTGAAGGCTGAGTGCCACTGGACATGAGGTTGTCAGAGAAGAGGTGACCCCACCTCACCGCTTGGCTTGGCCCCCATTGTCTGAGGGGGACAGGGGTTGTCCTGCCCATGTCCCCTCCTGCAGAAGGGGAGGTCCACTTTGACCCCTTGGGAGAAGGCAGAAGGGTGGCATGCATCTTCTGTTTCTTCCAGCATCTTCCTGGTGATGGGTTACTGTGAGCAGGACCTGGCCAGCCTCCTGGAGAATATGCCAACACCCTTCTCGGAGGCCCAGGTGTGTGGCAGAGGGGGCCCGGGATGGGGGGATGGGCTTCATGGGCCCTTGTGGTGCACATTCGTAACACACAGGGCCACCTGGGGACTGGTAGAGCGCTGCTGCCTCCGCCTCCACCTCCAGTGTTTCAGCGAACTCTCATGAGGGGAATTCCTGTGGTGGGGCATTTGCTGGGAGTGGACAGCCCCAGGCTGAGAGCCTTGTGAGGGCACTGGTTTCCCGGGCTGTTGTGGTGACGGCTAGACCTGCAGGCCAGTGTGGGCCAGCTCCCTTGCAGGTTCACCCTGACCTCTGACCCTCTGCACAGGTCAAGTGCATCGTGCTGCAGGTGCTCCGGGGCCTCCAGTACCTGCACAGGAACTTCATCATCCACAGGTGGGTGGAGCCAGGCAGAGGTGGGAGCAGCACTTCCGCTGAGGCCTGACTGCTGCTTCCGCACAAAGTCAGAAGCGCTCAGGGTTCCCAGCCGTGGCTGCAGCTTGCACACTGCTTGCACTCCGTTGGTATTTTTTCTGAAATAGAGACAGGGTCTCTCTGTGTTGCCCAGGCTGCTCTCAAACTCCTGGGCTCAAGTGATCCACCCATCTTGGCCTCCCAAAGTGCTGGGATTACAAGTGGGAGCCAACTTGCTTGGCCGTGCACTCCCTTTTTTTTTGAGACAGAGTCTGGCTTTATCGCCAGGCTGCCAGGCTGGAGTTCAGTGGTGCAATCTTGGCTTGCTGCAACCTCCACCTCCCAAGTTCAAGCAGTTCTTCTGCCTCAGCCTCCCAGTTAGCTGGGATTACAGGCACATGCTACCATGTCCAGCTAATTTTTTGTAGTTTTTTAGTAGAGACGGGGTCTCACTGTGTTGGTCAGGCTGGTGTGAAAGTCCAGACCTCATGATCCGCCCACTTCAGCCTCCCAGAGTGCTGGGATTACAGGTATGAGCCACCATGCCCAGTCTTTTTTTTAGTTTTAAGACGGAGTCTCGCTCTGTCACCAGGCTGGAGTCCAGTGGCATGATCTCGGCTCACTGCAGCCTGCGCCTCCTGGGTTCAAGTGATTCTCCTTCCTCAGCCTCCCAGGTAGCTGGGACTACAGACGTGCAACTCCACGCCCAGCTAATGTTTGTATTTTTAATAAAGACAGGATTTCACTGTGAGGGCCTGGATGGTCTCAGTCTCCTGACCTCGTGATCTGCCCGCCTCAGCCTCCCCAAGTGCGGGGATTACAGGCGTGAGCCACTGTGCCTGGCCCGCTTCCATTTTTAAAACGCCCAAACATTAAGAGCATGTATGAGTTAGTGAAAAAGTAAATAGAGATACTAAAAAGCCAAAGCGTGCAGGAAGTATGTGGGCATTGGTGCCGTGGGGAAAATCTGATCCCCCAGGCGGGCCTGGCTCTCCTGGAACCACCGCCACTGTCTTCCCATCACAGGGACTTGAAGGTCTCCAACTTGCTCATGACTGACAAGGGCTGTGTGAAGACAGGTGGGTGCAGCTCCTGGAAGCCCCGTCCCAGATGGCAGCTGGTCAGTCCTCACTCGGTGACACATACTCACTCCTCTTTCTGCTGCAGCGGATTTTGGCCTGGCCCGGGCCTACGGCATCCCAGTAAAGCCGATGACCCCCAAGGTGGTCACTCTCTGGTGAGTTCCTCGGAAGCATGGTGGACCCTGGGGACCAGGCGTGCCTGGGGGACCGCTCCTTGGGGATGTCAAGCTGAAGTGGCAAATGGGCCTTGAGAATGTTAAGCTGTAGGGCCTGTGCACACTTGTAAACGCTGGGTCAGGGACAGCCTCCCAGGAAACAGCAGGGGTGTCCCAGGAAATGGTGAGAGCCGGGCACAGTGGCACCAAGGGACCTGCCCAGGTGAGACGCACCTTGGCCTGAGGCAGCCAGAAACATGAACCTGTCTCTGGGAGGGAAGGTTGCTTCACGGACTAAGGGGTGGGCAGCTTGCGTCCTACCTCTGGTTCTTCCTGCAGGACAGGTGTAGCAGGCCAAACAGGGTCATGCTTAGCACGGGCTGAACGCCAGGGTTGGTCAGACCCAGGTCCGGACCCACGTGCTGTGGTCCCCGTCAGAATGGGCTGGTGGTGGCTGCTGTCGCTGTGTGCTGAGGGCCATGGTCCTCGTGAGTGTCACCACCAGCAGCTGTTGCTGTGTGCGCCACCTGGATTGCAGGGCTTGGGGCGGAGGATGGTCCCAGCTGGAGCACCTTTCCAGGCCTTTAGGCTCTCAGGGAGGCCGTGTCCTGTGGAGGCCGGGGCTGGGGGAGAGAGCTGGCCGTACTGAGGTGGGGTTTCTGTGAGCAGGTACCGAGCCCCGGAGCTGCTGCTGGGAACCACCACGCAGACCACCAGCATCGACATGTGGTGAGTGCACGCGGCTCCTGCGGCCTCAGGAAGGGCGGGGACAGGAGCTGGGTCGCCTGGTCCCTGAGCTCAGCCTCTGGAGGAGCAGGAGTGCAGTGGGGTCTTTGCCAGCCTCCCACTCCCAGGAGGTGGCCTGAGCCTGGGAACCCAGGAGGAAGTGTGAGAACTCAGCTTGCTGTTGCTAGGCCTGGAGCACAGAGTTCCACAGGAGGGATGCCTGCCCCTGCCCGTGTCACCCCGGGAGGCCTGCAGGGCCCAGGAGGGGAGCCCATGGTCCCTGCCTGTCCTCAGTGCCCTTGACCCAGCCTCGCACTGGTGGGGTCAGCAGAGGTCTGGCTGTGGTGAGGTCCTCTGTTCCTCGTGCGGTGGGGTCCCCTGTTCTCTGCAGGGCCATGGGCTGCATCCTGGCTGAGCTGCTGGCCCATAAGCCCCTTCTCCCCGGCACTTCCGAGATCCACCAGATCGACTTGATCGTGCAGCTGCTGGGGACGCCGAGTGAGAACATCTGGCCGGTGGGTGTCCTGGGCACCCCGCAGCCCCCTGCCCGTGCCCGTGCCCGTGCCCTCTGCGCCTCAGCTCCTGCCTCCCGTAGGGCTTTTCCAAGCTGCCGCTGGCCGGTCAGTACAGCCTCCGGAAGCAGCCGTACAACAACCTAAAGCACAAGTTCCCGTGGCTGTCGGAGGCCGGGCTGCGCCTGCTGCACTTCCTGTTCATGTACGAC
Organism: Cacajao melanocephalus; assembly: GCA_963573385.1. Lineage (NCBI taxonomy): Eukaryota > Metazoa > Chordata > Mammalia > Primates > Pitheciidae > Cacajao > Cacajao melanocephalus. The sequence goes on from CAUYLG010034029.1 coordinate 28,356, forward strand.
CCCAAGAAAAGGTGCTGATCCCTGCGCGGGGCCAGGGACACCCACCACCCACATTCTGGGGAGACGGTTTCCCAGAGCCTAACCTCACGGCCGCAGAGACGCCCTCCCCAGGCACACACCCACTCGCAGTGGTTTCTGGCCACCCATCCCACCTTTGAGAATCTGAATCATGGGCTGCTCCACTGGGTGGGAGGTGAGGAAGCCAGGTTGACCGTCCAGTAACGCACACTGCCTTCCTCCAGGGCAACCGCTGGGGACTGCCTGGAGAGCTCCTACTTCAAGGAGAAGCCCCTGCGTGAGTGTCTGGCTTCCTCAGGCTCGCTGGGGAGGGCTTGGCTGGGAGCCCTTTGCCCCGGGGTGGGGGGTGGAGAACCGTCCTGGTGCCGCCACTGACCGCACGCCCTCTCCGGGGTAAGAGGATGGGGACACGGAGGTGCAGAGACAGCCCAGGGCCAGGTCAAGAGGCAGTGCTGGACTCAGACCTGGGCCTGCTGCCTGCAGCCCTGAACCACCCTTCTCCCTACAGCCTGTGAGCCGGAGCTCATGCCCACCTTTCCCCACCACCGCAACAAGCGGGCTGCCCCGGCCACCTCTGAGGGCCAGAGCAAGCGCTGCAAGCCCTGATGGCAGGCCTGGCGCACGCCTGCATCCCGCGGCCAGATCTTCAGGTCGGCGGGCCTGGCGCACGCCTGCATCCCGCGGCCAGATCTTCAGGTCGGCGGTGTCTGTGAAGGGTGCTGGGATCCAGGCTGACCAGGCACCTGGGATCTGGCTGGTCCCCTTGGCTGGGACCATCCTCCAGTGACCATCCCACCGTCTTCCCCTGAACCCACTGCTGCCCTAGAAACAGGGCTTGGATGCAGGGCGATGCTTTGGGGGCTTCCAGCCTGTGCACCATGGAAGGGTGGGTTTGGTGGTTCCGTCCCCGGCCGCAGGGGTCTCACGCGGCTCTCTGGCCTCACTGTGTTGGAAGCATGGGACCCTACTTCTTGGGAGGAGTGGCCAATGGAGTTCCCTCTGGCGTCTTGGAGTCGTGGTGGATGCTGGCTTGGGATGAGCAGACGCCAGAAGACCACCTTCTTCCCTTTCAGTCATCAGGGGCTGCCCCTTGCATGGGTCAGCTCTGGTGACCCCAGATGGGCCTGCCAGGACTCCAGATGAGAACAAGAGGGACGAGGTGTGGTGTGCAGACCACAAATGAGGATGCCCCGAGAACCCCCAGGAGAGCCTTAGGCAGGGGGCCCAGTTGTATCCCAGTCCCCACACAGAGGCCCCAGTAGGAGGCCACAACGCTGCTGTTTAGAGGTTTGGTAGGCTCTGGTCGGATAAAAGCTTTCTTAAAAGACGTGGTTTCACCAGCATTTAATGTGCTCTGATGTTGACAGTACCCTTTGAGTGTGCCAGGAGGAGAGGAGTCGGGGAGGGTCAAGAGAGCAGGCTTCGCTTCGGGGTCAGGGAGGGCAGCCCGGAGGACTGTCGCAGTGGATGCGCCCTGGCCCTCCCTCACCAGACCCAAGAGGGTATTCAGGGCAGAGCCACCTTCTTTCCAGCCTGTGGGCTGCACCCAAGGGAAGGGAGGGTGGGAGCATTGTTACTACAGGACCTCCCAAAACCAGGGCAGACCTGCAAGGCCCTTCTGCCCAGTAGCAGTGACGCTCAGGGCCTGCCCGGCTGCCAGCTGCTGCCCATTCCTGCACCTCTGGGGCACCTACACGTCTGGGCTGAGGTCATTCCATGTCTGTGAGCCCAGCTGCTGTGACACCCAAGGGGAGGGCCAGGCTCCCTAAAGCCAGGTCAGCAATGCATTCAGCAGAGCCCCCCAGATGGGCCCCAGCAGACCTTGGGGGGGCCCTGGTGTCACCAACAGACCCTTGAGGACACTCCTGTGTGGAGAAGACCTGGGACCCCTGGAGGGCCCCGAAGTCTTGAGCCCTGCACTGCAGGGAGCCGGCCAGGAGCTGCCAGCCCTAGGGACAGGTTCAGGCACTGGCTGGAACAGGCTGGACCCCTCTACCCAGCACATGTGGGCATGGGTCTGAGTTCCAAGGACAGAGAAATGCGGAAAGATTCCTGCCTGCTGGCCAGCTGAGACCTGTGGCCCCCAAGCGTTCCATATCAGGGTGAGTCCCGCCTCCAGTAGGGGTTGGCCTGGACTCTCCAAGCCCCTGCTGTGCCCAGGACTCCCCTAGGGACAAAGCAACCAGAGGTCCAGGCCCCAGGAGGCCCAGACCCTCCCCAGCAAAGAAGCACCATGGGAGCTGCCTCCCAAGAGCCCTTGAGCCAGGCCTACCTGGCCTAGGGCCGGGCCCCGGGGCCGCTGAAGAGCAGGGTGTCCATCTGTGCACGCTGCAGCCACAGGCGCCGCTGGGCGTCGCCAAGCAGCACGCGCAGGGAGTGGCCGGGGCGGCAGGCGGGCAGGGCCGCGCAGTGGGCAGCGTGCAGCTGGCAACATGTGTCGCAGCAGAGGGTAGGCAGAGCACCAGGGGACAGGCAGCTGTGTGCCTGGTAGCCTGGGGGCTCAGAGACAGACCTATAGGCTGAGGCTGGTACACCCTCTGCCCGAATGCGCCTGGGGCTGGCCCCTGCAGAGCTTTCGGGAGTGGCCAGGTCCCCAGGCCTACTCAGCTCACTGCGCAGGGAGAGGAAGGAGAAGGCAGAGGATTCAGGTTCCAGCCCCTCCTCCAAGGCCCCGTAGGGTGGGGTGCTGGCCTGCGACAGCTCCTTAACTGGGGGATCCCAGGCCCGGCCCTCAGGGCTCCACAGTTTGGCACTCTGCTCCCAGAGTGGCGGCCTGTAGGCCAGCTCTGCCGAGGGCGAGTCGGGACCTGGTGACGGCTCCCCATAGAGGCTGGCATCCTCGGAGCCCTCGTCCTCCTGCAGGTCCCGGTATAAGTCCAGTGGGGCTCTGTAAGCAGCAGGGGAGCCTCGCGGGGGCAGGGGTGGCGGCTCGGCGTCCTGAGCCAGCCGCTGCTGCAGCCAGGCCACACAGGAGGCCACATCCCCGCTGGCACGCCGTGCCTGCAGCAGGTCCTCAGCCGGCAGCACACTGGTGCCCAGCTGGGCCAGCACCTCACCCAGGATCTCACACTCCAGCCGGAGGGCAAAGCAGCCCAGGGCCACCTGCACCAGCTGGCAGGCGGGGGGCAGGGCCGTCACCATGAGCCGGTGGCTGTCCCTGCGCACGTAGCCCATCTTCTGGAAGCTCTTGAGGAGGAGGTCGTCTGACAGCACACCCTTCAGCACGTGCACGTAGCCCCCGGAGAAGGTCTGCAAGAGAGCAGCCTGGTCAGCAGACCCCGGAGCACGGTGGGTCCAGGATCATCGGCTCAAGCCTTGGCAGCTTCTGATGCTTGGGCCCAACCCTAGAAACTAGGCTTAGCCAGTCTGGGCTAGGCCTGAACATCAGAATTTTGTTGTTTGAGACAGCGTCACTCTGTCATCCAGGATGGAATGCAGTGGCTCGATCTCAGCTCACTGTTGCCTGTGTCCCAGATTCAAGCAATTCCCCTGCCATAGCCTCCCGAGTAGCTGGGAGTGCAGGCACCCGCCACCACATCTGGCTAATACTCGTATTTTTAGTAGAGACGGGGTTTCACCCATTGGCCAGGCTGGTCTCGAACTCCCGACCTCAAGTGATCTGCCCGCCTCGGTCTCCCAAAGGGCTGGGTTTACAGGTCTGAGCCACTGTGCCCAGCCTAGAATTTAAATTTAATGGAAAAAACAACTAATACATTAAGCTGCCTCATGAATCAGAACAAAACAAAGAGCCCCTGTACTGAGAAATGTCACTGTCTTGGTTCCCTGCCACTCTCTTTCACCCCTGGAGATGGCCTAGTCTAATTAGTTTTGGATGTACCTGCCGGGTGTTCGTTTTGTAAACACAAATACAGATTTTGGTTTGCCCCTCTTATGAGGTGCCCCACCCCTTTTCAAGGTCTCTACCCAAAGCTAGAATAGGTAGCCTTTTAAACATACTGCTCTGAACTTTTTTTCCCATTACAGTCTTGCGGATCAGGACGGAAGCTCCACCGTTCATTTTTCCCCCGCTGCCCTGCTGTAGTATTCCACCACCTGGAGGCAACATCTGTTTTCAGAGCTGTCCAGAGGCTGGCCTTGCACTGGGCTGACAGCCATAACAGAATGGTGAGTGCTTTCTAGCCTACAGTTAGGTGAAGAACTGAAGGAGCGTCAGGACAATCACTGCCGCGTCTCCTGAATGTAAAATTCCCTAACTCCAGGAATGCCGGGACACGGCCCACGTGCCAGCACCCAGTGCCTGCCGCACTGAGCTCAGGGCTTCCATTCATTCCTCCGACCCCATGAACTGGACTGTCTCGTGTCCCTGTTTCAGAGGAGGAAAGAGACTGAGAGATTAAGTAACGGCCAAGGCCTCCCGTCCAGGAGGCAGCAGAACTAGGTCCAACCCAGGGGTGCCCGGCGCTGAAGCCCAGGTCATTCTCTCGCCCTGCCTGGGAGGCCTCAAAGGCGGGCCTGTCCGTTCTCTCTCGTGAATGAGAGTCCAGTGAACCAGCAGGTGTCCCCGGGGAGCCGCGGAGAGATTGCCGCTGCCATGGCAACCGGTGGAGGCGTAGCTCGCCCACGTGCGCAGTGACGTCATCTGCTTCCTACTCTTCCGAATTAGCTCAGAGCTCCGGGCGGCCCTGCCCCCTCCTGCCGCCAGGAGCTCACCTAGAGGGGCCAGGCCGGCCCCGGGCCAAGGAGTTCACTAGGTCTGTGCCCAGCCCTGCACCTTCACAGGGATACGCCCATCTGCAGTCCTCCCAGCCTCAGCGGCCACCTCTGCAAATGAGAGCGGTCCATATCCTGGAGGAATCAGGCTGACCGCGGGACCTCAAGTCCCTCCTGTGCCCCCGTCCCAAGATTCTCAGGGCAGCTGGGGCCGCGAGGCCGCCTTAGGGAAGACACTGACGCACGCTTTCGAGCAGGACAAGCCTGCCCTCGCCCACCTATGTTCTCAGCCCTCAAAGTGGGTGCCCTAGCACGCCCACGACCCCTCGGCGCTCTAAGCCTTGGGACGCCCAGCGGGCACTAAGGAAGCTGGAAGCCTCTCCCGAAAGGCGTGGTCTCCCACGACCCGCAGGCCAGGACGAGGGGCGCGCTTCCGCGGGCCGGCACCTACCTTGATGGTAGTGAACTCCTTCCTCCAGGGCAGCAGGTACAGGTGCACAGCGGCCAGTTCCAGCAGCTCGAAGGCGCGGGCCAGGCTGCGCAGCGCGGGCGCCAGGTCGGCGCGGCCCCACAGCCCGTCGGTGAACAGCGCCAGCGCGTCGTCCTGCAGCGCCCCGTGCAGGTCGAAGTCTTCCACCAGGATCTGCCAGAGCACCGCGCGCAGCGAGGGGTCCCCGCACACGCCCGCGCGGCCCCGTCGTAGCTCGCGCTCCAAGCACAGGCGGTAGTCCTCGGACAGCGAGCTGCTGCCCATCCTGCGGCGGGCGAGGGGTCAGGGACCTCGGGCCGCGCCCCGCTCTCTCCGAGCCCCCGCCCAGCGTCCCCAGGACCCCCCGAGCCTGGAGACCCCGCCCCCACCGGCTGAGCGCCCCGGGTATCCTTGGCACCCCCTATCCTGGAGCCCCCGGCGCCATCTGCCCGCCACCCGGCGATCCGGTCCGCTCCAGCTGAGCGCCCCCGCACCCCTAGCCCCTCCCCAGCCGGGGGACCTCGGCCTTCCAGGAGCGCCCCGGTTACCGACCGCACCCTTCCCCAGAGACGCGCTTCCGCCCGCTGAGCCCTTTCCCGACCAGAGCTCCCTCGCCCGGCAGATGGAGCTGCCGAACTCGCGGGAGATGGCGCTACCTGTCCGTCCCCAGCGGTCCCCGGCAGTCAACGCTCAGTTCGGGCCTCCCCTTGCGCCGTGCGTTTCCGCCCGGAGTCGGCTCCGCCCGGGGTCCGCGGCCTTGATGCTGGGGCGGGGCTTGGCTCAGGCCCCGCCTCCAGCTAATTTAGGAGGGGCGGGGCCTGGTGAAAGCCGGAAGGAGGCGGTTTCCCGCCGGGCCGAGCACCTGCGTGAGGCACCCCGAGAGCCTCTTGTCACCGCGTCGTCCGTCTCCCTACGGGACCCATGTCTTTCACGACGCCCCAGAGCCGAGGGCTGCGGGCTCAGGGGAGGCGCTCAGTGAAGGTTGTGCCTGGGTCGCTCCTCCCTGCAAGACAGGGACCCAGCCTCAGGCGTCCTGGCGCGGGGAAGCAGGTGCGCGGGCTCGTCCCCCTGCGGGGCGGGGCCACCTGCATTACCTGCGGGGATTGGCTGGATCCTGGAAAGAGCCGCTCCTGCGGGGCGGGGCCATCTGCATTGCCTGGCGGGGATTGGCCGGGCCCTGGGGCGGGCCTCTCCTGTGGGGCGGGGCTATCCACTTGTGTGCGGTGCCCGCGTCGCGGAAGGTGGGCGCAAGGACAAGCGTTTTTCAGCCTCGTCTGAGGTGGGTGCCGGGACCTCGGGTTCTGTTTCTGCCGGTTCCGCTTACCGGCCTCCTGCACTTGTCATCCGCCGCCCTTGAGGGCAGCGTCTGTGAGGGTCTCTGAGGTAGGGCGAAGCTGCCCCCTCTCTAGGCTAAAAGCTGACCTGGGCTGCGGATCCATCCAGGCTAAATCCGGGCCACGACGTCCTGGGGGCGTTTAGTTCGCTCGGGTTCCTCTGTTCTGTGCTAAAGCCATTTTCTCGCATTGCCCAGGAGAAGAGGATGAGGGAGACTCTTGGGGGTCCCAGCCTAGACGCCCCCCCACCCCACCTACACTGCCGCTTTGAGCAGGCTCTGCTCCTTCCCGTCTGTGCCCCTCACGTCTCCAGGCCACCAAAACCAAGGCCCAAGTTTGTTGAAACCTTCCCTGGGCCGCGACGTCTCTGCTTTTTCTTAAATTACAGTCTTAAAAATACTGTCATCGTGGCCGGGCGCCGTGGCTCACACCTGTAATCCCAGCACTTTGGGAGGCCGAGGAGGGCGGATCACTTGAGGTCGGGAGTTTGAGACCAGCCTGGCCAACATGGTGAAACCCCGTCTCTACTAAAAATACAAAAATTAGCCGGGCGTGGTGGCGCATGTCTGTAATCCCAGCTGCTTGGGAGGCTGAGGCAGGAGAATCACTTGAACCCTGGAGGGGAAGGTTGCAGTTGCAATGAGCCCAGATCACGCCACTGCACTCCAGCGTGGGTGACAGAATGGGACTCTGTTTTTTAAAAAATGGTGATGGAGTCAATGTATCTCCTTGAGTCATCTGAGTGGCCACATCTGGACAGGGAGCTCTTTTACTTACTGTTGACTGAACCCAGCCGTGGTGCCCAGTGCCACCTCAGCAGGCAGCTAACTTCATATGCCTCCAGCTCCTCTATTTTCTTCTTTCTCTGGTGCAGAGGATTCAGCTCCATCCTCGCTGAATCCGGTGGCCCTAGTCCATCCATCCAGCAGTGGGCCTAGCTCTCCTCCCTGGGCCTGTTGGAGGGGGTTTGTACCTGCCTCAACCCATGGAATAGAACTGGTGTGGTGTCAGTTCCAAGGCTAGATCACAAACATGCCATGCCCTTGGCCTTTTCTTGAGATACTTGGCCTCTGATATGGTTTGGATCTGTGTCCTCTCCCAAAATCTCATCTTCTTTTTTTTTTTTTTTTTTTTTTTGAGATGCAATTTCGATCTTGTTGCCCAGGCTAGAGTGCAATGGCGAAATATTGGCTCACTGCATCCTCTGCCTCTCAGGTTCAAGAAATTCTCCTGCCTCAATCCAAGTAGCTGGGACTACAGGCATACACCACCATGCCCGGCTAATTTTGTACTTTTAGTAGAGACGGAGTTTCTCCATGTTAGGCTGGTCTTGAACTCCTGACCTCAGATGATCCACCCTCATCGGCCTCCCAGAGTGCTGGGATTACAGGTGTGAGCCACTGAGCCTGGCCTCAGAATCTCATCTTGCATTGTTATAATCCACACTTGTGAAGGGTGGGACCAGGTGGAAATAATTAAGTCATGGGGTCGGCTTCCTCCATGCTGTTCTCGTGATAGTGAGTTCCATGAGATCTGATGGTTTTATAAGGCGTTTCCCCCTTTGCTCAGTGCTCATTCTGTCTCCTGTCGCCCTGTGAGGCAATGCCTTCTGCCATGATTGTAAGTTTTCTGAGGTCTCTCCAGCCATGTGAAACGGTGAGTCCATTAAACCGCTCTCTCTTTTCTGAAATAAATTCCCCATTCTCAGGCAGCCTAAAAAAACAAAACAAAAAAACGGAGTTCCACTCTGTTGCCCAGGCCGGACTGCAGTGGCAAGATCTCAGCT
>CAUYLG010034030.1:0-45037 GCA_963573385.1 Cacajao melanocephalus
ATGAGATGGTATCTCATTGTGGTTTTGATTTGCATTTCTCTAACGACCAGTGATGATGAATTTTTTTTCTTATGTTTCTTGGCCACATAAATGTCTTTTTCTGAGAAGTATAAGATACTTAATTCTTAAATTTAAAAAAATACCATTTTCAAACCAGCAAAATCAAGTTTTCTGCCTTGATGATAACTCGTTGACATTTTTTCTACTGCTTAGAATAAATCTAAAAAGAGACAATGTTATCTGTAACAAACTATGTAAAATTAAGATTAAGGTTAAATCACATGATTCACAGAGTGTTGTAGTGAAATATAAAATTTTATGGATCTGAAATTATCTAGTTGTGTCCTTACTGGATAACTTGTGTGTTTTTCAAGTTAAAGGATTTCCTAAAAATGCATTATTTGAATATTTATGTCATTTATCACACATACTTTCAAAACATAACCTTCTTCAACCAGCATCTTGTTTTCCTTCCTAAAATACTGTTAATAGCTGGCTATTTTATAAGCCTGGGTCTGGTTAAAAAAAGAAATGACTATTTTCAATACTTATGAACCATGGAATTCTGCATTCTTTTCATACCTTTTACCTTTTCCATAGGACATATCACCATGTAAAACATGATACATATCTACTGATTTATTTGTTTATTGTGTACTCACCTATACTAGAACATAGTAAACATGAGTGCAGGGAGTGTTGTTTATTAATTCCTGCAGCATTCAACTACTTATCACTCGAACATTTGTTCATGAAAAGAACTTCAAAAAACATCATTGGACTTTTACATAACCTTTTTAAAAGTTTTAATGTTTCAAGGTTCTTTATTTCTATAAACACTGTTACTTTACCACTAGTAATTTCAATAGTGGCATCTGTGACAGGATTCAAAAAGAGGAGCCCAAACATGACTGTTGTATTAAAAAGTCAGTTCAGGTTTAATATATATGACTACTGTAAGTCAATCTTTCATTTTAATGTATGAAGAAGATTGTACAAATGATCACATTAATTCACTTAAATAATATGTATTTTGACACGAATTAAGTTTTAAAGAGAAATGTATGGTTATCTTGGAAATAAAAAGATAATTTGAAAAGCATGTTTTTCTATTTATATCAGGGAAAATTTGTTCAGCTCATACACAAAGCCATACACTGACATATTTTTATAAAAACTTTGTGGTACTCTGTAATCTTTGAATTGATTTAAGACCTGTTAAGATATAAATATAGTGAACTGAAAAGTTATTTCAGGAGCTAGTGTGTTTAATGGAATAAAGTTGACACACTAAGTAACAGGTAAAATATTAAGAGCTTTCACTATATCAGGCACTGTAACAAGCATTCTTTAGGTACTCTTTTGTATAATATGCACAGCCTTTTTGTGTGTGGAGTGTTATTACTGTTTTCCGTTTTACAGTTTAAAAACCTGAGCCTTAGTTCAACTTGGGGTTTTAACTTTGACTTGCTCTTTCAACCTAAAAATTTACTCATTAACAATGTTGGCAGCATGGTACATTGCTTTTCTTAATCCACACTACTTAGGTTTTAACTTAGGCTGGCTTTTTTCATCATAAGGCTTATTAAAGGCAAAAGTATTATGTAAGTAGTACCGCAATCTCCCTTTATGAAATCATTCTATTTTCCCAAGTATATTTAAAGATCTAATTATGACACTTAGAATTGCAAGAACTCAAAATGGTGTGGTGATAGGTACCCAAAGTTTCAATCCAGTCAACTATAAGCAACATCTATACACCAGGCACTATGTTTAGTTGTAGGGGATACAATGATGAAATTGTAGCCTCAAACTGAAGACAGTGTACATAGCCAAAAATATACTGTTTCATCACCTTTATCACCTGTACACATTACCCTCTTCTATTCTTTAGTATCTACTTCAGTACTGCAATGGAGAACAGAACTGCAGTACAACTATAGCATTTTGAGGGGCTGGGAGAATAGGATACAGGGTAAGGAAGATCATGGGGAGTCTAAGCAGAGAGTCAGTGTACTACAATGGGTTGCAGGTGTGCCACCCAGCTGGTGGTCTTGTGGGTCCTGGTGTGGCTGGTCATCTGACGCTGGGACCTTCCTCAGTGGTTTGTCCAAACGGGCTGGGCATATAAATATTTTCAGTGAATGCCATGACGACAAATGCTAGGAAGCCCTGTACTCTAAGGAGGTGATAAAATAATTTCTCTTTGTTAATCCTATTAACTCTGACAGAAAGTACTATGTGACATATTTCCCAAGCTTTTATTGGAATAGGCTATACTATTATTTACTTAATTTTTAAAGTCAAATCTGGGTTTTAACTTAGATCTGCTTTTATCATTTCATGACTTATTGAAGGCATATAATCTTTAAAACATAAATATTTATTTTAATTCAAACAATAGTAAGATAAAACTGACTTCCCTGAAAGTAGGAGATCGGTCAGGGTGGTGGGAAAAATTCTAAGAAAGAAGCAAACTTTCCTGGAAGGCCAGAAGGTTTTGCAAAAGCTTCAGGAAAGAATAACTTTCCGTCATTCTCAAAAAAGTCTGGCAAATGGAGACTTTTGCATGATTGACAGGCTATTAATGCTAATTTGCAACCAATGAGGCCTCTTTAGCAGGGGCTCCCTTCTCCTGCAGTGATTCCTCAAGATTGGCCTATAATTGTTACTGACTTAAAACACTGCTTTTATACTATTCCCCTTGCAGAACAGAAAAGAGAAAAATTTGCTTTTACAATACCAGCTATCAGTAATGAAAGGCCAGCTCGCAGATTTCACCGGAAAGTGCTTCCTCAAGGAATACTGAACAGTCCTACCATGCGTCAGTATCATGTAAAATAGGCTTTGCTCCCCAGTAAAAAAGAATTTCTTAATTGCAAGATCTTTCATTTTACAGGTGATATTTTACTGGCAGCCCCAACGGAGCCAGCACTTCTAAGTTTATATGCCTCTGTCCAAAGGAAATACACAGTTAAGAGGTTTAATGATAGCAGCTGAAAAAGTACAAATGTACTCTCCTTGGAAATATCTTGGATACGTATTAACTTACCAATCAGTAAGACCTCAAAAGGTTAAATTAAATACTAGCAACTTACATACCTTAAATGATTATAAAAAATTACTGGACAAGATTAATTGCCTTCATCCCACCTTAGGCATAACGACTGATAACTTGCAAAACTTGTTTTCTATCTTAAAAGGCAATGCTTCCCTGGATTCTCCTTGGTATTTAAACCCTGCAGCAAAAAATGAAATTGAGGAAATAGATCTAGCTATCTCTTAGAGGCAACTAGATCGCATAGACCAAGGATATTCTGTTCCATTGTTTATTTTTCTCACTAACCATTCCCCAACAGGATTAACAGGACAAATGCCCCCAGGACTGCCCTTCCCAGAATGGGTTTTCTGCTCACATACCAGGACTAAAACACTATCTCTCTATATCCAGCTAGTTAGTAAAGTCATCTACACAGGCCACAGAAGATGCAATCAGTTGCTAGGTTATGACTCTGATGTCATAAGAATTCCTTTGAGTAAAAAGCAATTCAAAGCAGTATTGCCCCTACCTCTAGACCTTCAGCTAGCATTCTTTGACCATGCAAGCCATTTAGAACACATCCTCCCTGCTGACAAACTGCTTCAGTTTTTATCTGGTACTCCTGTAATTATGCCTACAAAAGTAGTTCACTTCCCCATAGCCAATGCTTTAACACTGTTTACTGATGGCTCCAGTAAGAATGGAGAACTGGCTGTCTGGTGGAAGGTGCATAATTCCCTCACTTTGTCTGGATTTGCTAGCACTCAGAAAGCTGAGGTTGGAGCCCTAATATTGGCCCTGGGGACATTTTCCACTCAGCCCATCAATATTGTTAATGACTCTGCTTACTCTGTTTATTTATTGCAGAACCTTGAGATGGCCCTCATTAAGTCTACTCTTGAGCCCATCCTGTCTGCACTTTTTCTTCAACTTCAGCATTTGCTGGATCAATGTATACACCCTATTTTTATCACACATATTCGAGCCCAGAGCTCACCGCCTGGCCCACTGGCTTATGGCAATGATCAAGCTGACCTACAAGTTATGACATCACTGCTTGACCAAACCACCCAATCACACGAATTTTTCCCACAAAATTGAAGAAACTTAATAGCTTCAACTTAATGAAAGACTAGCTAAACAAATCCTGCAATGCCCAGATTGCTAGGTCACAGGCCTGTCTCCTTCTACAGGTGATAACCCTAGAAGACTAGAACCTAATCAGTTATGGCAAACAGATGTTACACACATCCCTGCATTTGGGAAACTAAGACACGCACATGTATCTGTTGATACCACTTCTCATCTAATTAGCGCACATGCACTGCCTGGAAAGTCCACCCAATATGCCACTAAACATCTTCTTTTAACTTTTGCGTTTATGGGGCAGCCCACAAAAATTAAAGCTGATAATGGTCCAGCTTATGCCAGGTCACACTTTCAACAATTTTGTCACACATGGAACATTTAACATTCCACAGGCTTCCCATAACCACCAAGGACAGGCCACAGAATGTTCCCACTCCACCCTTAAAAATATGCTCAGAAACAAAAAAGGGGGAGTACGAGCAAGGACCCTGCAACACTGTTAGCATAAGCCTTATTTACCCTTCATTTTTAAAATGTAGATGACAAATTTCAATCAGCTGTAGAAAAGCACTTTGCTAAAACCTCTCAAGACATAAAACCCGCCATTTTCTGGAAGGATGTAAATTGTAATAAATGGGATGGTCCAGATGATTTGCTAACATGAAGAAGGGGACATGCTTGTGTTCACACCCCCCCTCAGGCCCCCTTTGGATTCCAGCACGATGCATCAAACCATACCATGGCATGGCTAGGACCCAACCCGGTATCAGAAATGAAGAAAATGACCCTGCAGGACCCGCAGCCCCTGACGATGCAGCTTCCTCAGACGACACAAGCCCTGGACATTACTTGGTGGATGCTGAAAAAGACAACTCAGCAGGCTGTGTGAATCCTGCTCCAGATACAGACACCATTCATTTCAGATAATTTGTTCATCACTATGCTCTCCTGTTGTACACTGCAACTCACATAGGGTACTGATCCTTTGTATACTCTCGTTTTGTCTGCAACCTGTACCTGCTACACTCTATTGGCATCCTAGAATTAGTAAATAACATAAGGCAGACATGAATGCAGTCAGTAACATCCTTTTCCAATTAGGGAGTGACCTTTCTTTCGCCCTGTTACCTGGGCAGACACTACTCTTCCCAGGCTCTAAGGTAAATGCTTGGCTAGGAGGGATTTACTTACTCCCAGTGGGATCCTTCATGAATGGCATACATTGGACTAAGATGCCAGGTAACACTACATATCACTCCACTATGCTCCCAATGTGTGTAAGTTATAAAAGTTCTAACCCTTACTGTGTACCTGCCCAAACACAAGTTTGGCTACATCATCGCTTAGAAAATGCCTTAACATTCTTGGTTGCTGGTAGCCTCAAACCCGGCAATGCAACCACTACCACTTTCCCTGACATTCCTCTCTGTGCTAAAGAACCAAGCCTGGAAAGTAATGGATTTCACTTTGGCTAGGGGGTTTGTCACAGGGGACAAACCTGTAGTCTCCAGTTAGGCAATTATAACATCTGAGACTGGAGCCCCCACAGCCATTTGCAGGACAATCATATTGATGTCTGTGTCTATCATGGCATCAAGGACAGTTTCATAGCCATGTCCCATTCCCCTGTGATTTGGGGTGATAGAGGGATGGGATATTCCAAGCCCCAAGTAGAGTCCATGCCACCCCAAGACAGGTTATGGCACCTGGGACATCTTAGCACCTCCCTTAATACCTGAAATGGGATATATTATAATTCCAGTAACAATTATACTATGACCTTTATTCAAAATCACCCAGATCAGTGCCTGATTTGCAATACCTATCCATATGTTTTCCTTATGAGAAATGGTATTTCCATTATACCCTAAAACTCCACATTTGTGACCAGAGTGCAGGGGACAGTCTTATTCACCTCATACATCACTAATTATAATATATCTGATTTAAATATTACTAGTGTCATGGTACTAAGGAGAAAACCTGAGGCATTCCCACCAGTCAATGTGGCATGCAACTGGCAAGGTTCCTCTGCTCTTGCCACATTGGAATGTGGCCTGTCCTAGGTCAGACACAAAAGATCCATAGTTACACTTATGACTTTTACAGTCTCAGCCACCGTCATCCTAGCAACGGCTAGTGTGGCTATAGCATCTGTCACTGAATCAGTACAAACAGCTAATTTTGTAGATAACTTGGCCAGAAATGTCTAATGAACTTCTCTTACAGCAGGGTACAGATCTAAAGATTCCTGCCCGTCTGTAAACCCTTGAAGCTGCCTTGAAATATGTAGGGGAGTGACAAGATGCACTGGCATTCCATGAGCAATTAAACTACAACTAGGAACATAAGCATATCTGTATCATTTCTCTACCTTGGAATCAGCCAATACATAATTGGGATGATGTGAAACAACATCTCTGGGGAACCTTACATGATAATTTAACAGGAGACATAAAGTAACTTAAAACTAAAATTCTAGAATCCCTAAACACCATAGATCTACATGCTCAACAAACATCCACATGGAAGGGTGTGCAAGAATATCTCTCCTGGATTGACTCCCACTCTTGATGGTCACTCCTTAATTGGAAAAGAATGTTACTGATTATATTCATGTTTATGTTATGTTATTTACTAATTCTAGGATGCAAAGCTGGAACACAACTTGTAACTGCTGCACCTAACAAATCTGTTGCTGTACACATCTGTACTCTTCAATCAACAAAACCTGATGCAAAAGGATATGAACAGACACTTTACAAAAGAAGACATACATGAGGCCAACAAACACATGAAAAAACACTCATCATCACTGGTCACTAGAGAAATGCAAATCAAAACTACATTGAGATACCATCTCACACCAGTTAGAATGGCGATCATTAAAATATCTGGAGACAACAGATGCTGGAGAGGATGTGGAGAAATAGGAACACTTTTACACTGTTGGTGGGAGTGTAAATTAGTTCAACCATTGTGGAAGACAGTGTGTCAATTCCTCAAGGACCTAGAAATAGAAATTCCATTTGATCCAGCAATCTCTTTACTGGGTATATATCCAAAGGATTATAAATCATTCTATTATAAAGACATATGCACACATATGTTCATTGTGGCATTGTTTACAATAGCAAAGACCTGAACCAACCCAAATGCCCATCAATGATAGACTGGACAGGGAAAATGTGGCACATACACACCATGGAATACTATGCAGCCATTAAAATACAATGAGTTCATGTCCTTTTTAGGGACATGGATGAACCTGGAAACCATCATTCTCAGCAAACTGACACAAGAACAGAAAGTCAAACACCGCATGTTCTCACTCATAGCAGGGTGTTGAACAATGAGAGCACGTGGACACAGGGGATCATCACACACTGGGGTATGTTGGGGGGGACTAGGGTAGGGACAGTGGGGGGTAGGGAGTTGGGGAGGGATAACATGGGGAGAAATGCCAGATATAGGTGATGGAGATGGAGGCAGCAAACCACATTGCCATGTATGTACCTATGCAACAATCCTGCATGTTCTTCACATGTACCCCAGAACCTAAAGTGCCATAAAATATGTATTAAAAAAGGAAAATAATTTTTTGTGATTAATGTTTTATGTGACTTGAAAAAAGTGTATATTTTTATCTCATTGGGTGAAGTGTTCTATAAATGTCAATACAGTCAAATTGACATTTGATAGTGATGTGCAGGTCTTCATGACCTAATGATATGCTATTTGTGTTTTGATTACTGTAAGAGAAACGTCGAGTTTTTCCAATATTATTATAAATTTGTACATATCTTCTTTAGTTATTTTTGGTTTACATATGTTGAATCTCTATTGTAGGGTAATACATATTAAGAATTAATATGTCTTCATGGTGTATGAAGCTCTATCATTATTTCTATTTTTCTATGGAAATATTTCTCATCTGAACTGTCCTTTTCCTAACATTGATAATGTCTTCTGGCTTATTTTGATTAGTGTTTTATGATATGTTGTATTCCATTCTTATTTTAAACTATGTCTATTTTCTATTTTAACCTATTTCCTAATGAAAGGGTGTCTCCTACCACTGAACATATAGTCAAATTGTGTTTTCTAACATAATTGTTATCAATTGTTGATGTATAATTGTTATCAATTATTGATGTAAATTTATATAAAAGTAAATAAGTATGCACAGTTTACTCTGCAGTATATCTGTGGTGGTCGCTAATATTTACGTGGCTTGTTTCTCCTTTTCATTCTGATACTGTTTTTCTTTCTGACTTCTCTTTTTTGCCTATGTTTCTTATTTCCTTCCACTACTATCTGTTACATATTAAATTAATTACTATCGAATTATATGATCAATAGTACAAGCAGTTTTTATAATCTGAATGTTTTATCAGAACTCTTTTGTCTTCACTGCTTTTAAAGGTACATAAATATGTTAGTTTTACTAGTTTGCACATTTATTTGCTACTGAAAATTTAAAACATAGCACATCAGGATTTTCTTTTATTGTAATTCAAATTTTGAAAATCAGAAAATCTGATTAATTTTATGCTCTTGTCAAACTACCCAATGTTTTCTTTATATTCTTTCCCCACAGGTTACTTTCCTTCATTTTTTGTTTGTTTGTTTCTGTTTGTGTTTTTGAGGAGTCTTGCTCTGTCACCCAGGCTGGAGTGCAGTGGTGTGATCTTGGCTCACTGCAACCTCTGCATCCTAGGTTTAAGCTATTTTCATGCCTCAGTTTCTTGAGTAGCTGGGACCACCGGTGTGCACTACCATGCCCAGCTAATTATTTCATTGTTAGTAGAGACGGGGTTTCACCATGTTGGCCAGGCTGGTCTCCAACTCCTGATTAACCCGTCTTGACCTCCCAAAGTGCTGGGATTACAGGTATGAGCCACCGCGTCCAGTCTGTTGTCCTGTTTTTTGAGATAGGGTCTCACTTCGCCACCCAGGCTGGACTGCAGTCGTATGATCACAGCTCACTGCAGCCTCGATCTCCTGGGCTCTTCAGCGTCAGCATCCTAAGTAGCTTGGACTAAAGGAACAAGCCACTATGCCTAGCTGATATTTTTTGTCATTATTTTTAGTAGAGACAAGGTCTCACTATTTGCGCAGGCTGGTTTTGAACTCCTGAGCTTAAGAAATTCCCCCACCTCAGTTCCTAAAATGCTGCAATTAAAGGCCTGATCCACCGTGCCCAGACTGCTTCAAATTGTTGATGTGGGTCAGCCTTCTAGAGCACATAGGAATACGTGAGACCTATTGGTACACCTTTGGGTCAAATCGCAAAGTCGAGCTAAAGTGTATTTAAGTTATTAAAATACATTCAAACTGCACAGATCCCGTATAAATTACCAGTTTAAGATAAGAAGAAAAAGATTCTCTATGAAAAAGACATCACTCATCATAGGTTATTAAAATTAGGAGTATACAGCGTCTCCTATCATAGAGCTCCTTTCTCGACCTGTCAAATAAAATTGCCAGCAATAGAGAAATGTACAAGAATAAGGTTTATGCTTAAACTGACTTGCTGTAATTCCCTATTCTAGAATTCTCAGAAGAATCCCATCGTGATAAAGACAGAAACTTCAGCCACATTTAAATGGTTCACTTCTTCATTCTTAACACCCTTAATCTTAGTGTATGTTAGTTTTCTTTCAAACCATGAAAATCTCTAGAGTAATAGATATCCCAGTTTTACCATTCTTTCTTTCCCTACAGATAACAATGTCATTACTCCTGTCCTCCTGTAAAGCAAGCGATCTCTGGCATTTTGGAATACCTTTTCTCTTCTCTCTTGTTGTTTGGGTAAACTTTCTAGAGGGTAGGGGATTTGGTACAAGGGTTGAGTCAAGTTGAGAAGGTTCTTTATTAATGTTTCAAAGCAGACGTTATAAGAGTTGTGAACTGTCCTGGGAATTTTCTTCAGTGAGCATTTGTGAAGGCTCTGGGATCAAGGTTGGGTTAAACACTTGTGATGGCTCCATCAGTGGTCTAGTCACAACTCTAAGCTTCTCCTGAATCTTTGGATCTCATTGGAAAGTAATCCTGAAATTACTACAGGGTAGCCTGGAAAGAATTCAGTAGTGCAGAAAGAGGCTGAAAACCCAAATAACAACTTATTTCAGCTCTAAAGATCTTATGCATACAGTTTTAAAAAGCTCACATTATGAAGACCCAGATGTTAGGCAATATTCTCAATGTTTTCCCTGGCTTAGTGTCCTCAACTGTGACACGGGGATAATAAAACCTAGCTATATCACAGAGTTGCTGTGAAGATTGAGCTAATATTGGTAGATAAATAGATGGTACCTGGCCCATACGAGTGCTTTAGAAATGTTTGTTTTCATTATTATTCATGAATAATGTTATACAATATGAACAATTAGAGAAAGCAAAACTTTAAAAATGCAGCTTAAAATTTTGAGGTTATTGCTTCTGCTTTGAATTCAAAGAACATGCCATTTCTTAGATTTGGTTACAGCTACTGTACTGATTCAGTAGTAGAAACTCTGATTCAGTCAACAATTCAAAGACAAATCACATAATGTGTTTAAGTATCAAATTTGTGATAAATCATACAACATTAAACACATGTATATGAGATATTTGAGACATTTCTGTAAAACATATCTGTAAAACATTGAAACATTCACATTTTTAAACAGAATTTTTGATATGTCCCCAATAGACAATACAAAGTCTACAATAGATAACACAAAATAACAGTCACATTTCTTTTGTTATATGAAAGATTAGGATCACATTTATTTCATTTGAGTATATATTATGATTGTGCTCAATATATTTATTGATATTAATCATTTTAAATATCAATGGGTCTCACTGACAGACAAAACACCTTAATTATCAATAATGGAAGACCTGAAAAATCTTGTGAAATTTAACTGAAAAGTGATTAAAAGCTGAGAACCAGAAAATGTATGCTAGCCTTTCAAGTTCACACAGCTTTATCAATACTGAACTCTCAAATCTCCATATTTCCAGATAATTGAAATTTTCTTAATTATAGCCACTTGCTTTTCTGATGAATTTGGCCAACCAATTATTTTCTCGTATTTTGTTCGGGTACATATAATTAATAATTTTTTTTTTTTTTGAGACGGAGTCTTGCTCTGTCACCAGGCTGGAGTGCAGTGGCGCAATCTCGGCTCACTGCAATTTCAGCCTCCTGGGTTCAAGCGATTCTTCCGCCTCAGCCTCTCGAGTAGCTGGGACCACAGGTGCGTGCCACCACACCTGGCTAATTTTTTTGTCTTTTTAGTAGAGACGGGGTTTCACCGTGTTGGCCAGGATGGTATAATTAATAATTTGTAATGTCTAACCCCTTTAATAAAATGATTTCAATTTGGGATGCATTTATATAAACTCAAAAATTAAGAGAACCGAAATTTAATTTTTCTAAAAAGTAAAACAAAAAAACAAAAGGAAGCTAGACATGTGACCAGAGTTATAAATAGGCAGGTACTAAATATATTATCATACTATACTGAGTCCATTGTAGTACACACTGTGGCTGTGGGCAACACAAATGCTGTAGCAGCATGATAACTAGCTAGCCTGGTCTCAAATTGAACATAGTCTTGGCAGGAGAAAACCAAAATGTAAACAAATATGTGTTATTCTCTCTAATACAGTAAAAGTGTGACCTGGGTTTAGATTGAGCAAGATGTTGGAAGCAAATGGTTCACTTTACCAGAGACTGGAGGGAATATATATATATATATATATATATATATATATATATATATATGTTTTTGCACGATTGAAGAGACCATTTCACTTTCAATGTCATTATTGTTAGAATTAAAGCAATGGCTTATAAAAACATTCCTATTAGGTATATGCTAGAGGAAGGAGTTTTACAGAAATATTTGGAAAATTTAGTGATTATTAAATATCCACGAGCTACACAACATTTCCCAATTGCTGTTGTAGTTAGTCAAGAGTCATATAAATACTCCAGCTACAGCAGATGGAGAGGATTGATGCTCCAATGGGGCTCTTTAGCTCTCTGTTCTTTCTGTAACCCCAGAGGCCACTGATTGAACTTGCAGCACAAAATCTGAAGAAAATATAAATGTTTTCATTTTATGTTTATAAGAACTACCTTGTAGATCCTCAAAAGTTTCATTGGACTTTAGATAATTAAGGAACTAAGTTTTGCTGCGCTAAGCCATTGAGCTTTGAAACGTCATCTAATCTGACTAATGCAAAGATTGTAGAGTTCAGATTCTTTTTTTCTAAAGTGTGCTTGTATTACTGACAGCATAATGCAATTCCTTTTGGAATATTTATGAATGATTATAAATTCTTTCTCCCTTAGTGCATAATAACAAAAGGCTTTGTGAGACAGTACAAGGCTGATGTGACTATCAAAGGAACATTCCTTCAGCCTTTAAAAGTTAAGTACTATAAAGGATATAAAATGCAGCCCATTGCTTATGTTTTGCTCCTTCTATCCCACCAAACAAATGATGGCATGCCTCTTGGCTGTGATCTTATATACTTAGTGGAGACTATTTTCAGCATTCCAAAGTTATCACTGCAAAACAGTTTGAAGAAATTTCTTGTTTGTTATTTATTTGAATTAACCAAATATCCTATATCGTCAATCTTAAAAACACCTTTTTCACATTTTAACATATGTAAAATTGACATGCATGTAACAATCAGTAGGTCTTACAATTATACTCTTTCTTTGTGATATATAAAATGATGCTGTACCTTAAAAATCAATGACACTATATATTAAGTTAAAACATTGGGCTGGGCAGGTTGGCTCATGCCTGTAATCCCAGCACTTTGGAAGCTGAGTCAGGAGGATTTCCTGAATCCAAGAGTTTAAGACCTGGGCAACAAAGCAAAACCCTACTTCTACAAAAACTAAAAAAAAAAAAAAAAAAAAGTAGCTAGCTACATGGTATGTACTTGTACTCCTGGCTACTTGGGAGGCTGAGGCAGGATAATCCCTTGAGCCTAAAAGTTTAGATTACAGTGAGCTGCTATGATTGTGCCACTGCACTCTAGCCTGGGTGACAAAATGAGACCCTGTCTCAAAAAAAAAATTTGCAATATCATTTGTATATAAGGCTATTTTTTAATTTTCTTTTTAAAAACATTGAGAATTAATAATTAATTTGAAAATGTTTTGTTGTAAACTGTCTAACAGCACATTAAAGAGTAATTTAATTCCCTAGGGATTCTTATATAGTTAACAAAAGGTAACACCAAAGAAAGGTAACAAGACCTGGAGATAATTCAGAGTTTCATATTAACCAATTAAGAAAGTCCAGTCGTGATTCCAGCTTCTCCAACATCATTTATGTGGTGGCTGCATTTTTCCAAAAAATTCCCAGTGTGTTCCTGTAGGCCATTTTCCTATTTGATTTATTAACAGATTTAAACACATAGATTACCTTGTATTCTCTGTACCTATGTATCTATGATTTAAAGTATTTTTATAATTTATATAGTAGATACATGGATACCTACTAAAACTTTTATTTCAAACATTAAATTAGCAAAACCATTGTTTCTGAAATAAAATATAGCAAAAAGAGTGAACGCTGTTACTGTTATATAAAATTGAAATAAAGAGAAGTTGAAAATAAATCATACTAAAGTAAAGAAAGAAGAAAGCCTTTTTTTTTTTTTTTTGCTCTAATACCAAGGCTAAACATGTCAAACTAAACTAATGGTTTTTATATCAGTTCATTAAAAGCTATATTCTGAACAAATCTGCTCTGCTTTTACTGTGTGAACAATTTTAGATAGCAAGGATGTTTATTGAAAATAAACACATTGATCTTATTTCTACATTAAATTGCCTCATTTCAGTTGTAGTTTTATCATGTAACTCTTTGAATATCACAAAAGTATGCTAACCAAATCCATGGATTGTTATATTTTTCAAAGACAATTGTATATATCCCAGGATAGATGAAACAACATTTTAATCTCAATTTACTATCATCACAACCAAAATGATAATTGCAGTAAAGCTTATAAAACTTACTTTAATTTCCCCATCAATCTCCTTTTTACATAAAGAAAAATAAATATAACAGTTATTATCTTATCCCCCATACATCATCCAGCTGCTGAGAAAGATATTATAGCATAAGGAAGAAACAGTGTACTGAACTTCAGGATATCTGGCTTCTGATGCTAGCTCTATCCTTGTACTAGGTGTGGATGTTGACCAAAGAGCATATTCATTTTACAAATCAGAAAGTTGTTTCAGAAGCTAGTAGCATTTTCAAATTATATATAAGTTATAAAATGGCTTACACCTACATGCTAGTCAAACGTTAATGAACTTCTGTATCAAGAACTACAAATGAGAAAGGATAGAAATGAATGTGTTAGGATTGCGAAAAAATATGGCAGCTAGTGTGTGAACCTGCACTAAACTACATCAGGAAACATCTTATAGGAATGACCTTTATTCATCATGTATAGAAGGTTACAGAAAATTTATAAAGCTTATTTAACATAATCCTGAAAAAAATATACCAAAATTCCTTCTTGCTCTTCTCGCGTTAGGTCTCAAGATCCAGAGATGCTCTCAGCTTTTCTTTGTACAGCTAGTAGTAAAATGTATATAAGTGAGAAATAGAATGAGAAATCCAGCTTTCTCTCTCAGGATATAGTCATTAAATTGAATGATTTTGTCTAAAACACCTAAGTCACCTTTCATTTTCTTTTCTTTATCTTTTATTTTAAGTTCAGGAGTACAAGTGCAGGTTTCTTATATAGGTAAACTTGTGTCATGGGGGTTAGTTGTACAGATTATTTCATCACCCAGGTATTAAGCCTAGTACCCATTAATTATTTTTCCTGATCCTCTCCAGCCTCCCACCCTCCACCTCTGATAGGCCCCAGTGTGTGTTGTTCCCGTCTGTGTGTCCATGTGTTCTCATCATTTAGTTCACACTTGTAAGGGAGAACAGGTGGTATTTGGTTTTCTGTTCCAGTGTCAGTTTGCTAAGGATAATGGCCTCCAGCTCCATCCATGTCCCTGCAAAGGACACAATCTTGTCTTTTTTATAGCTGCATAGTATTCCGCAGTGTGTATGTACCACATTTCCTTTATCAGTTTTCTAATATTCCCATACAACTTTTGTAGATGACAATAAAAGACACAATAACTCCACTCCTTAAGTGATATGCCACTTGATTTATGGGACCTTTCATGATTGGATTTTGGGGTGCCTTTCCACTTCATCTTTTGCCATGCAACCTCAAACTGAACCTCATATTCAAGTATAACTGTGACTAGGACCATAGTTATACTTGACTGTGAATTTCCTAAATACAACTTAATGAAATTTCAGCTGGGTTTATGGAAATGTACTTCTACCTGGAAAGCTCTCTTCTTGCTTATTACCTAGATAAATGCCACTGTATTTCTCATATCAGGTGGCAGGTCTCTTCCTTCATAAAACTTTTCCTGACCTTTCATATGTGCTCCCATTGCCCTTCGTGTTATACCTGCCCTCCCATAGCACATATCACACTCTAGTGAAATTGCCTGTTGGCTTCTCATTTTTACCCCTCAGAAACCATGCATCACCCTGTCTACATTGTGTGCCATGACCATAGCACAGATGGTTTTGGACGAACTGAGACCTGTATAAATATTATTAAGTAAATGTGTGAATGAATGTACTTCATGTGCCGAAAGGTATCATTGATGTGCAATGACCCTCAACAGACTGATACAGTGCTTTGACAAGATTGATCTAGGTTCCAAGAGGCCAGATCTTTCTCATGTATCTGCACATTCTAATCAGTAAAGCACACTTATGAAAGTGCAGGCAAACTGTCATAGCATGATGAATGATATGAACTGTGCCGTGATAGATAATAATTAAGCAGAGGCATTCAGAGGAAGACTCTCTAGGGAGGTGGAATTTAATCAGAAAAATAGAAATGAAAAGTAAATATCATGAGAAGAGTCAATAGGAGTGGTTAGGGCAAATACAAAGGCCCCAAAATAACAAAGAGAACCATGTCACACAAATGCCACATTCTCCAGGCTCAACTCTTGAATATTGCTTTAAATTGCTTTAAAAAAATAAAAATACATAAAGCAAAAGCACATTAACTATTAATTCCAAAATAGAGGTAAGATAAATATTACCTTATTGCAGAATGGAGACATGTATCTCAGAATATAATGTTTCATTTTAAAAGTTGTCACTTGGCTATTTTAATAATAATTTGAAATAATTTTCAAGGTCAAAATAATCACTTTTCACAAGGAATTTTCACAAGCAAAAACTCAGTATACACTGTCCTGCAACTGTGATACAAATTTTTAGAGATAAGAAAAATATATGTGTTTCTTGTTAAGCAAGACCACACTTTCTTAATTCAAAGTTTTTGGACAAGTCTTTCTTATACTGTCATGAAAATGCAATTTATAGATTCACTCTTATGGACATACATGTATTATATTAAAATTGTAGAGAATGATGAGCATGAAAAACTTTAAAGGTGATAGTTTTAGATTTTCATCATGGTGATTGTTAGCATACTAACAAGATGATAGGCGAAGTCTTATCAGAAGTTTCCGAAGATGAAAAAATCCAAGCCAGTTTTAAAATTAATCTACCTATGGTGAAAACTGGTAATAAATAGTTTTTCACAATAAAGACATGAAAAGGTATTATTTGATGGCATGTACTTAGTTCAAAATTCATGACAGGGAATGGTTTTGATGTGGACCAAAGAAACAATAAATGAATAGGAGAAAGAATGATGTCTACAGCCAAGGATTTCAGAATTTCTGATAAAACAAGAAGCCATGGGGATCTCCAGTAGAGATATTGGAGAACATTTATTACTCAAGCAGTTACTATGAATGTGTTGAGCATATTTCAATAGGGAAACAAATATGTTGAAGGATAATGTATTTTATTAAATTTCTTTTCCATATGCATCTTATAAAGGCCCTCATACCCTTCAAAACAAGGGCAGGCATATAATTTGTTACAAAATTTGACATCTATACTTAAAATAGAGTAAATACTAAGTTCCTCTCATTTTCTTGTCACTTGCTCTTTATACATCTATTAAATTTGCTTCTATTTTCTTGATGTTTTATGTTCTTACCCAGCATCAAGACTCAGATTATTGTAAACTTTGCTGAAATTGGCTGCAAAGGCCAAATTTATTAACACTATAGAGACTGACAGTATGACTGAAAGCCTAATAGTTATAATTATTATTAAACTTTTATTTTCTACTGAAAGTATGAGTGCACTAGATAGTTTTATAGTTCTTGTTTCCCTGGGAAACCAGGCTAAGTGCAATGATAAGACTGTTATTTTTGTGTAGTCCATTAAACTGCAGTCCTTTCATTTTATATTTTTGCACATGATTGGTGTCCTCATTGACGGGATAATGCTATGCTTCATTATCTGCGTTAAATTTTTACAAATATGTGTTTTGGTTACAAAAGAATATAATGAAAGGGCTTTTTTTTTTAACAGAGCTGAAAGGATTATTTTCAGGGCTTTTTAAAATAATGTTTCAAAGGGAATGACATTAAAATGCTGCTGTACCTACCCTGCTGATCTTTAGAAATAAATATATTTTAAAATAAAACTTTTCATATACATTATGTATCATTTGTGGTTATATACACACTTCTTTTCCAAATGTGTATATATACACATTTGGGAGAGAAATGTATATATTTTGATGTGGGCCAAGGAAACTATATATATCTGTCTATATATATAGATAGATAGATATAGATAGATATATAGATATATAGATAGTTATACAGTTATATATATGTAATTCATTCATAGATGTATATGAATTATATGTATATGAAACTATATATAGTTATATACATGTAATATATGTATAGATGTATATGAATTATCAACTTATGATACCATAGTAGGATTAGATTGTATTTCAAAAATTGTTTGAAAAAAGAGATTAAAAAAGCTAAAGAACCAAATATATATTTTAAGAAAAAAGGAACCTCACACATTAAAAATACACGCACACATACACATGTATAATCTAATTTAATTTCTCATATTGCATACAGTGTCCCAGACTCCAAGAACACCTTCATTAAAAGTTAAAAGTAATGATGTTAAAGAGTTATATGCTTCATATTCAAATAGATATCACCATAAATACTTGAATTTCATTGAATTGACTACATATAATAGCAATGCGAACTTCCTTCTAAGAGTAGATTAACTTATTAGGAAAAGCAATGATCAATACAATAAATAAAACACTACATTTTAAGACTGAATAATATTCCATTGTATGATTATGACACAATCATTTTTAAAATTGGGTTATTAGTATTTTTAGTTTGTATTTTTATTTTTTGTTATTGAGTTGTAGGAACTCCTTACGTATTGTAGATACCCCTTATTAAACATATGGTTTGCAAATACTTTCTCTCATTATGTGGGTTACCTTCTCATCTTGTTGAATATTTCTTTGTTGTACAGAAGCCTTTAGTTTTCTGTGGTCTGACATCTATTTTTGTTTATGCTACCTGTGCTTTTGGTGTCATATCCAATACGTTATTGTCAAAATCCATCTCCAGAGGCTTTTGTTCTATGTTTTCTTCTAACAGTCTTAGTTTGAAGTATTATTTTAAGCTTTGAATCCATTTTGAGCTTAGATTTTTGTATGGCATAATACAGAGTCCAATTTCATTCTTTTGCATGTAGACATCCAGTTTCCCAATATTTAAATAAAGACTGTCCTTTCCCAAATGTGTACTATTGACACTTTTGTCAAAGATCAGTTGATGGTATATGCATGAGTTTATTTCTAGGCTATTTTGTTTCATTGTGATATGTGTTTAGGTTTATGCCAGTACCATACTGTTTCAATTCCTGTAGCCTTGTAATATATTTCGAATAAGGAACTATAATTTCTCCAACTATGCTCTTCTTTATCAAGATTGTTCTGGCTATTTTGATTTTTTTGTGGTCCCATGTAAATTTTAAAATTGTTCTTTATCTTTCTGTAAAAAAAATGTCGTTTGGGATGTCGATGGGAATAGCATTGAATCTATAGATAATTTTAGGTAGTGTGTACATCTTATCAATATTAGGTCTTCCAATCTATGAATACAAGATATCTTTCCATTAATTTGTGTCTTTAATTTCTTTCATTGATTTTTTTTTTTAAGTTTTCAGTGAAGAAGTCCTTCACTTCCTTGGTGAAGTTTGTTCCTAAGTATTTAAATCCTTTTTAATTGAAAATAAAATAGTTTTATTTGTTTTCTTTTTTGGATACTTTATTGTTAGTGTACACAAACAGATCTGATTTTTGTATGTTGATTTATAAAATTTAATTTACTTTAGTTTTTAATTGAAATGTAATAATTATATTTTCATAATGTGTATAATGTGCAATGATCAAATCAGGGTAATTAGCATATGCATTATCTCAAATATTTATATTATTTGTGTTGGGGACATTCAAAACCCTCTTCTAGCTATTTGAAAATATATAGCAAATTATCGTCAATTGTAGTCACCTAACAGTGCTATAGAACACTAAAGCTATTCTTCCTATCCATTAACCAATCTCTCCCTATTACCCAAGTCCCCTTACCCTTCCCAGACTCTAATAATCACAATTCTACTTTCTACTTCTATGACCTAAATTTTTTTGGCTTCCACATATGGGTGAGACATTCTGCTGTTTATGTTTCTGTGCTTGATTTTTTTTTTAGTTAACATAATGCCCTCCAGGTCAATCTATGTTTCTTTGAATGACAGAATTTCATTATTTTTATGGCTTGATAGTATGCCATTGTATATATATATATGCCAAATTTTAAAAATCTGTTCATCTGGTGATGAATATTTATGTTAATATCCTAGCTATTGTGAATAGTGCTGCAATAATTATGGGGGCTCAGGTATCTCTTTGATACACTTTCTTTCCTTTGAATAAATACCCCGTAGTGAAATTGCTGAATCATATTATAGTTATATTTTAGGTTCTTTGATAAACTTCCAAACTGGTTTTCCATAGTGGCAGTACCAATTTAACCTTTCTACCGACCATAAATAAGAATTCCCTTTTCTCTGCATACTTGCCAGACTTTTTTTTTGTTTTATTTTGTTTCGTTTTGATTTTTATAAAAGCCATTCTAACTGTAGTGAAATGATGACTCACATGCTTTTGATCTGCATTTCTCTGGTGATTAGTGGTGCTGAGCATTTTTTCATATATTTTGCCATTTTGTGCCTTCTTTTGAGAAATGTCTGTTTAGAGCCTTTGCCCATTTTTTAATCACATTTTTTTTCTGTTGAGTTCCTTGTCTAGTTCGGATATTAAAAGCCCTTGTTGAATAAATAGTTTGCAAATATTTCCTCCCATTCTGTAGATTATCTCTTCACTTTTTTTATTATTTCCTTTGGTGTGTAGAAGCTTTCTAACTTGATGTGATCCCACTTCTCCATTTTTGCTTTGGTTGCCTATGCTTTCTTTTGCAATCTTACTCAAGAAATCTTTGCACAGACAAACTGTCCTGGAGAGTTTCCCCAATGTTTCCTTCTAGTAGTATCATAGTCTTTCAATAAAGTTTAACGAATAGGAGATTAAGATCTTTCATTAATGTATAGCTATTTCAAGTCAATTACAAAAAAAATGCCAAGTCTCTATTTTATATGGAAGAAATCTTCCAGTTACATTAGCACTAGCTTAAAAGATTCCAAACTAGAGCATTTATGTTATCACAACTAGTTCTAACCAGTCATAACTGATAAAGAACCGTGAACTTTTGTGACTTCAGTGTACCAAACTCTTTCTGGACCTAACTGTAGACACAGTCTTGACCAATAAACAATGGTACTTGTTTTGACCAGTTGGGTACAGGCCTATGGACTCATTCTGATGTAGTTATTTTCTTTTTATTCTTAATGACTCATTTCTTTTCTTTTTAGCATATACAAGGCCTTTAACTTTTTTCCTAGCAATCTACTTGGTGAATTTCTTCACTGTTGCATGTTCCCTTGTTTGACAAAGTTAAAGCATTTTTGTCTTGTATTACAATCTAAATGAGCAAAAACCAGAATATATGTTTTAAGAAAATGTTAAATATCAGTGACATACAAGTTTAGCTAAACTACACAGTTGCTAATAATGAAGTAAATAAAAATCAAATAAGAATAATATTTTAATCCTTAATTCAAGTATTTATTTGACTGTTATATGCAGGATGAGAGTATATGGAAATGAATAAAAAATATAAAGTAACTGTCTTTTAGTCTTCGATTATATTTTTAAACATCAAAAAATCAATAAAAATCTAAAGTTTGGTAAAATAGGTGCTATCATATACAACTTCATATAAAAATTGATGCAACAATTTTGCAAAGTAGTTTGGTAAGATACAACAATAGCTTTTGACATGTGTGCATTTAACGATTTCACCTCTTGAGCCTCCAACTTGAGAAAATTTGTATTAAAATTATTTGCACAATTTTTGTAAGCTTACTTATAATGAGGAATTAGAAATAATCAAAAGATTACAGTGAAGGAATTACAAAGTAGATTATGCCAAATCGGCGTAAATTATATTCTGAAATATCAAATAATATGCTTATGTAATATCTACCAAAATATAATAAATGACTCATAATAAAGGATACTTATGAGAAAACAAAATTTAAAATTGTATGATTATACAACCATATAAAATATGCTGAAAAAGATGTGAATGGTAATGAATAACAATTCTTTTAAATATTTGTCATTAGGTGATCCTTTTCTTTATATTTTTCTATACCACCCACATTTTCCACAATAAGAAATATTTTCCTTTTAAAATTTTTTCCAACTTTGCTTTGTTGTTTTTATGTCATTTTGTTTTGACACCAAAATGTTAGGTTATCAGGAATTAGAAAGATGTGAAGTAATTTATTTTACTTTTTATTCTTTTTAGAAATTATGTGAAGTAACAAGTTGCTATCACATTGGATTTTTAAAATATATGTATCTATTTGAAATACATACACACACAATTAAGTTAGATTAATTTACCTTTACAAATAAAAATCTATAATGTAGTGGCTTAAAAGGAGAAGCAATTCTGTTTCTCATGGTTCAGTGTGAATGAATGCAGTATTCAAAAACATGAAGTCAGGGTCCAGTACTCAAGTTCTGTATCACTGAACATCCTGTTGAAGGCCACCAGTCAAAGACCAGCAAGAACACACCTAAATTAAGATAATTAGCTTGCTTCAGCTGAAGAGAAAGTTCTTCATAAGAGCCATGTAATTTCTTGGAATCAGTTCAATAAGTGATTATCTCAGGAAGCTTTTATCAGGAGCCAGAAGAAATGAAGTTAGTCTTGGCATGTCTTTGCTCAAAAGAAAGAATTGTTACCATCTTGCATTAACTTTGTGGTCTTTTTACATAATAATTATATTTAAACAGTTTTAAAGTGCTGTCAGAAACTTATGGTGATGACTTTGAAAAATAAAGGATAATACAGGAAATAACTAGTTACATTGCTTCAATGAGTGGATTTTTTTGTTTTTATTTTTATTTTTTATTTTTGGAGTGTTGTTTTTATGATGCCAGAGCAATGAGCTCCTGGGTAATAAGAGAGTGCCTTTTATGAAAACCTTAATTTATTGATTGGCAAGATAAACTCTACTGTTCAAAAAGAACTTGAGGTAAAATATGAAGAAAAAGAAAAAAACCGCTGAGATCAATCAGGTTCATAAAATACAATGGCATATAAAACATATATATATAAAACATAGTTTTAATATAGAAAAATAAAAATGATGGAGATACAGTATGGCTCTCACAAGTATAGGAATTAGTTAAGAATACTTTGAGGATATACACCAACAAGAGCAATATAAACATGGAGAGTACTTGCAATATGCAAATGAATTTATATAATGTATACAATATACATACAAATGTAAACTTTATTTGAAATGCAGAGGATGGATTTAATAACTTTAACACATTAGATAAATGGCCATTTAAAACCAATCATCTTTAAAATCAGCTAGATAAGTCTAAAAATTTTTCACATTTTGAAAATCTATGATTGATTAATTTTATTTTAATTTATAATTATTTAAAAACAAATGTAATGTAGTAATGCTATTTGCCAAAAGTGCAAATACTCTACAGAAGTCTACATGTTACTAACATGAGCATTCTTAGTAAACCAGCTGAGAGGTGATATTATTTTCCTTACATTATTAAAAATTTGTGCCAAGAAAATAAATACATATAATAAAAATATTCCATGAAATGGCTATATTTTTATAAAATCACATTGAAACGTTGGATTTACTTCCTGATTTCTTTTAGAAGATAAATGCTACACAAGTGAAAGAAGGCAATACCTCCCCCTGCTCTGGGGATGAGGGGTGAAAGGAATTTTTTGGAAATGTGTAAATTTTCGAGGTTACTATAATGACTGCAAAGAGGGACTAGAATTTCAACCTCAGAGGTCAAGAAAGCAAGCTGTTTTCTATGACCCAGAAAATTTCTTCACAGCAAAGAAGAATCACGCAATCAAAATGCCAATAGTGGCTTTAATGATAACAAGTTAAATCAGCAAACAGAACTGCTAACTTTGTACTCAAGTTGGATCACTGATAACATCATCATTAATCAAGTGAAATGTATCTTATATTTTTAAAGTCAAAAATAACCACAAAATAAGATATAATACCTTAGAGTTCAGAAAACCCAGATAATTCTGTATTATAATACAGAAAGAATATATTATAAAAATGTACTATAATTCTCTGCTATTATAATACAGAACTATCAAGGGAAAGAAGAACATCTTGCCTTTCTATACCTAACTCCCTATTTAAAAAAAAAAAAAAAACACACATTATCAATGCAATCCATGTTTTAAAGCTTTTTTGATTGTGGTAAAATGCAGGTATCAGAAAATGTACTAAAGTGCACAATTCAATGGCTGTTAGTGATGAACCTTATTCCTGCTAAACCCCTACTTGTGATTTTTTTAGGCCCAAATATAGGCAAGTAAAAGGTTTACCTGGCAGGCCTCAAGGAGAAAGGCTGCCCTCTCCACACCAGACTTGGTGCGTGCACAGCGCACTGCTGTTTCTGAAGAAAGCTGTACTCTCGAGGACTCAGGCTCCCCAGCCAGCCATGTACTCAGACATAGCTGCAATTCTAGCCCAGGTGCCACCATTCAGAGGCCTGTTTATGGTCTTTATGGGACAAAAGCCTTCCTCAGATGTCTGCTAAGATCCCACTATGGGGTGCAGCAGATTTGAAGACAGTGTTCCTCACTCTGACTTAGTACTCAGCTCTTTATCATTCTCAGCCCTTCCCCCTCCCACTTCCCCTGACCTCTAGTCCATAAAGCTGCTGGGGCCTTTTGTGTAAATTCCCTTGGTAGTGAAATGACCCCCCAAGCCTGTGCTGATCCACCTAACCCTTTCATGACACCATTACATGTGGAAAAATGGAACAGTGTGGGAGCTAGCATTTTCCCTGGGTTGGCCTTTCTTGCAGTATTTTAGGAAATGATTAACAGGCCTGGCTGTTACTTTTGTTTTGACTTATCTAAATGGACAACTTTGACACATGACATGTCAGGTCTCTCAGGTACCGACCACAGGTTCTTAGGACCTCAATGTATTAGAAATAAATGCGAAGCAAAACGAGTTTTTCCCAACAAGGCTTTATTGAAGTTGATGCCTGGACATAATGGAGGCAGCAAAAGAGAGAGAGAATTCTCTGGTTGGCTCCCCAGAGAGAGTCAGGAAAGCAATTTTAAAGAGGTTAAAGCAAGAAAGGAGAGACGTTTAAGCATACTGAGGCAGGGAGTGACTGGTATCTGTTTGGTTTGGTGACATGCTTCTTCATGCATTGCATGTCTCATTAGCATGTGAAATTTCCACCCCTGGGTGTGATCATTGGTATTATCATGAAGCTAAGGTAAAGGTTGATCATTCTTGTCTTGTGCATATGCAGAAGATAGGGTTAACTCCCTTAAGTAAGATTTATGGCGAAAGTTGTTTATTTTAGCTTCTTCAAGGTCTAACAATCAGTGGGTATTTCACCTTAGGCAAGATTTAAGGTGTGAGCTGCGGATGGGCTGGCTAGGGACCCTGCTGAGCGTGGGGTGCCTGCTCCCCACCACTTGTAGTAGATGCCCTAAGTGGGGTGCAAGGTGGTGGGGGTGAATCTTGTCTCTACTCTGTGTCATCCCCAGCTGAGCTCCTCACATTGGTACACTCACAATACTGTGCAACCATCACATTGTCTAGTTCCAGAACATTTTCATCACCCAAAAGAAAGATGATAATGGAATAAATATTTCTCAGCGGGTGCACAAGTGAGAGGGGTGGTCATCAGAAACTTCTAGCATTATATAACACACATGTATTTTCAATTAAGTGAATTGGATTTTTATTTTTAAGAAGTTTTCATTAAGGGACACTAAAATATTGAGAGCTATGAATGGAAATGAATTAAAGTCTTAGACTATAGCTGTGTTCAAGCATTTAAAGAAATATTTGTCATTTAATTGTCATTTATCTATTCAAATCCAAAGGACATATTAAGAAGTGATGATTTCAAAGAAATTTCAAAGAAATATAAATAAGCAGACTTTGAGAAGTTTTAAAAGCTTCTAATATTTAAAAAAATCTTTTAACAATGGAAAATAAACTTTTTCAATTAGAATTGTGTGAAATTTTTTAAGCTTGATGGAAAGTTGAATTCAGTGATACCAATTTTCATTTCTATAGGTAACTATTGCTGAGTTAATTTGCTTATCAAAACATAGGATTCCAGAGGTAAAAATTAAAAACAATATCACTAAGATCAAAACTATTTTGGCATATTCTAAAATATTTCCATTTTAATGTTTTCTATTTGAATTCATTTTTTGTAACTCAGTCTATGTCTTGACAGTAAACATAAATAGCAAGTATGTCAAAGAGATGGAATTTAATACATAAGTGAGTTACACAGATGATATTGAAAATCTAAAATAGCAAGAAAAAGGTGATGAAATAATTCAAAGATTAATAACTGCAGGAAGCAGCTACCATTTGTATAGCTGGGGAAATAATAAAGGAAGGGATGGTGTTACTGGAACAAAAGGGCTCAGATTTTGTTGATTTATGTTATTCCAGGCTGCAGAATATGTGTGGTAATCAATTCTAAGGGTATGTTTTGAAAGAGTAAAGAATGTACCATTGGACAAGGCCAAATGTGTTGATATAGCTGCACTTTTCAAAGACTCTGCATTTAATATGTTAAATCTGCTCTAATAATTTGTTAGCTTTGCTGACTGAAATCTGGGCTTAATGGTTGCCAACATTCAGTGAAGCTGAAATACCAGAAATTCTCTAACATAATGTAGAGGGAAAAAATCCAAAAGCTTAGGAAAATAGGAATGTTGGAATGGATGTATCATATGCCATCTGCTCCCCCATTATATAGTATAAGAGGCCTGAGAGGATATCCCTTTCCCCAAGGCAGTGAGCATACATGACCAGAATAGAGACACATTGTTAAAATGCACTGTGGCAGCAGTCCTCCTCCGTAGGCTGGGGAAGATGGTGGAAATGCATTCACTCAGATGAGCTTTCTTTTTACCATGATGATGAAGGGTGCTGGAAGGGTGCAAGCTCAAGGAATAATACATGTTAAAGCAGAAAGAAGGGGAACACCTCCTATAGTGAACAAGACATAACAGGAGTTCTGTGACTCCTGTGGATCTTTGACAGATGCTAACAACAGAATCCTAAGTTTGAGTAGATCAGCAGTCAATTAAAATATTACTTGATCTGTGCGACGCAAACTCTGGATTTGGTGGAGAGAAATGTTATTTACTGAAGCGGATGTCAGAGTCCCTTCAAAAATACAAATTATAGATCTTCCTCCAGTCTTTGTCTAAAAGGACTTTCCACCTTTTCTATGTCCCCTGTGCATCAAGGAAAGATAAAATTTGGTAGATTTCCAAACATTGATTCCGATTTTGTGGCAGGCCAGTTCTCACTGACGCAGGCTTCCGTAACAACTGTTTCAGTACTGAGTGATTAAGTGAAATATTAAAGGCTGAAAGAGCCAGTGTTCTTATACAAAGACTGGAATGTAACAAAAGCCCACCAAGTTTTGCCTAGGCCTTTCCTGGGCCTTAAAGCATGACAAAATAACAAAGGAATTCTTAACAGGACCCATTTAGGATTAAACAAGTTTTATTAAGGATTCGAAGAAAATCTCCAGGCATCCACAAACAGGTTATCAGGGTGTGAAGGAACTCCCCAAACCTCCGTGATTTAGCAGGAGACAAGATAAGGGTAATCACCACGGCATCTGGACCCATTTAGATTAAGTAAATTTACTGAGGCTCCAGAGGAAGGTCTTCAGGACTCAGATCTTAGTTATAGATTAAAAGAAGTTAATCACTTATGTCTTTAGATGAAGGCACACTTATACGTAGACATATAGCTTAGAACATATATAAGATCTGGAAGACTTTGTAATTTTGAGTTGGTCTGGTGATATTTTCCAGGTCTTTTCCATGTAACCAACCAATTACAGAAATAAACTCTCTTCCTCCCCAGTTCATTGGCATCTCGTTATAGGGCAGTGAGAAATAGCAGCCCAACCCTCAGTTTGGTCAGGGAACAATTTGACACTGGCATCAGTAACCAAAAATGGCATTAAGGACCATTGTACAAACTGGGAGTTATGAAAGTCAATTCAAATAAGTAGTCTTAATTCAAGTTCTTCTTGAATCAAGTTTATCTACATAAACATCTTATAGTTGTGGATTAGTTTCTAATAATATAATTGTTGTAACCGAGTGAATTAGAAGGAATGCACCACGCTGTGAGTTCCAAATTAAGAGTCTTTTATTAATTAGCCAGACCGAGAGATGGCTAACGCTCAAAATTCTCTCGGCCCGGAAGAAGGGGCCTGATTATCTTTTATACCTTGATTTAGGTAGAGGAGGGGAGTACTTAGCTGAAGCGGAATTTTACAGAAGCAGAAAAGCAGATTAGAGGAAGGGGCTATGGGCACAGGTGCTTTCCATACAATTACCAAGAAGGGGGGTGATCAGGCTCCTTCTACACAAGATCAAAGGGAAACTTTTTCTTACAATAGCAGGGCAGAGGTATGCCAAGCAGGATGTGGTTACAATGGTTACAAATGTCAAGAACAGTATGCTTCAATGCTTCTAAGAGCAGCATAACCCAGTTATGCACTCAAAGGGGCTGTGGTAAGGAGGGGGAAGCCAGGTTGGAGTTTAAAGCTAAAATGGAGTCAGTTATGCTAGCCCAGGGTAGGTTATTACATAATTATATTCAGAAACTGACAGAATACCCACATTCAGTTCTCTAGCTGGCAAGGTGAATTATGGTAAGAATAACCACATGGAAGTCCATGAAAATGTTTCTCCCTATTAGTTTAGTAATCCAAAAGCAAGGCTACTTCCTGGTGGGTATGGCAGAGATTAGCGTCACTATAAAAGACTTCAAAGATACAGAGCTAGTAGTTCCTATCACAATGTTAGGTAGATAACTCCTTTGTCCATGCTATAAGTAAAAAGATCTTGAGAAATGATTGGGAATTAACATAAACTTAATGGGAGAAGACAAAGCGCAGCTGCTTTTCCAGCTGTGGTAAATTAAAGAAACAAGTCCTTATATTCTCTGGCACGTGACATTCAGTTATTGATTTAGCAGATGATTTTTTCTATACCAGGAGTGCCATGGGATGAAATGTGTTCTGCTGAAATTCTTATGTTGCAATACTAACCCGAAATACCTCAGAATGTGATCTTATTTGTAAATGGGCTCATTGAAGATGTAATCAGTTAACGTGAGCTCATACAGGAGTTAGGTGGAATATAATTGGAATCCTTCTAAAAGGGGGAAATTTGGACACAAATACACACCCAGGGAGAACACCATGCAAAGACTGGAGATATGCTTCCACAAACCAAAGAACTATTAGAAGTCTAAAACAGATATTTTCCTAGTGTTTTCAAGGGGAGCATGGCCCTACCAACACAACCTTAATCTCGGACTTCTACGGGAAACTAACACAAGGGGTCAGAGATGTTCTATTTTGTTGCTGTCATTTTTGTTTTTCTGTAGAGGGACAGATAGTAAATATTTTAGGCTTTCTAGGACATTTTGTCTCTAACACAAATAATTAGCTTTTTTTATAGCACAAAATTGTGGCAGGAAAACAGGGTCTGGAGGCTGGAAATGTAAAGCCAGTTTACACTTGAGCTGTAACAGGAAATATCCTCTCCAAAGGGCGTGGGCCATAAATGACTTTGTAACTTTACTTTATCCTCTCCATTTTCCCAGGGTGTACCTGAAGTAACCAATGGAATCTTCTAGGGGGTTAAACTCTCAAAAAATTATGTAATAGGGCCTTTGAAGCCCCTATGCTCAGCCTACTCTCATACTGTGGAGTGTACTTTCATTTTCAATAAATCTCTTAGTCCCATCCTTGCTTGTCTGTAAGTTTTGTCCAAGTATTTGCTCAAGATGCCAAGAACCTGGACACTCTCCACCATTAATAAAATCAGGCATAGGCAGTATGTAAAGAAATGAATATGACAGGATTCCAATAAAACTTGAAAGCAAACACATAAGCACAGACAGTGGGCCGAATATGGTCTGTCTGGTTGCTCTGGTTTGCAGTTCCTTATTTTAGACCAATTTGCAGTGCAGTGCCAGTAAGGTGTTTGTTCTCACTTTGCAGCAACAAATGTGTATCTTTATAGTTTTGCCTCAGGGTTATGCCAACATTTCTGCTCTCTACCACATTTTTTAGTGAGTCTAGATCTTGATCATCTTGGAATACCATGGACTAACATGCTGGCCCATTACATTTCTGACATTGTATTAATTGGCTCTAATATACAAAGGTTGCAACTATCTTAGACCCCATAGTGTGGAAGACAGTGAGGAGTAAAATCTATTCCCTCTACCAAGTACTTTAGCAGTCAAGATCCATTTAAAACTATTGAACCCACACTATTTAAATAAAAACAATTTCAAACAGGGAATTAGTTATACATGTAACAAAATTGGAAGTAAAGAAAGGTGATGCTGAGATAACACAGATATTGCTGACAGGAGGCAGTCCCATATCTAGGCTGAGGGGAAAATAAAAATGTGGTTTATAGTTATGTAGGACCTGTCTTCCTTGATTTGGGCTGCTATAACAAATATGATAAACTGGGTAGCTTATAAAAGATGGAAATTGACTTATCACAATTCTGGTGGCTGGAAAGTGAACGATTAAGGTTCTGGCAGATTTGGTGTCTGGTGACGGACACCAGAAGTTGTCATCTTGCTGCCTCCTCACGTGGCAGAATTGCCAAGGCAGCTCTTCAGGCCTGTCTTATAAGTGCACTAATCCCACTCAGGAAGGATCTCTACACTCATGACCTAATCACCTCCCAAAGCCCCCACCTCCTAACACCATCACATTGGGGATTAGGTTTCAACATATTGTTATGGGGAGTACCCAGCTTGTAGGTTCTCGGCCTCTCTAACCTTGAAGAATGGGGAAACGGGCCCTGGAGGCGTGGTGAGTTTACCGTTCAAATAAATATTGTGGACCCAAACAGTTTTGCAGAAGAGTGATTTATTAGACAGAGAGAAGACAGCTCCCACGCTGTTGTGGGAGGGGAACCCAGAGAGGGAAATCCGTTCAGGTAGGAGCAGCTAAAGTTTTAACCCCTGAGTTATTCCCTCCCCATTCCTGTTCTCGTCCAATGAGAGGAGACTTTCAAACTTCCTCTGGATTGATTGATCTTTGACTCTGTTACCAGATTGGCTACTTGTTTTACAGCCCTGAGTCACAGAGCTCCGTCCTCCCAGAGCGTCTGTCTGGAATTTGGGACAAAAGAGCCCTACCTGGCTTGCTCTACATGGCCCAGGCATGCAGGAAAACCAGCTAAAGAACTCTACCTGGCCCCCAGGCAGGAAATTCAGAAACAAAGAGCCCTAGCCACCTTAGGTAGGAAACCGGGAAATTCCTGCACTTGAAACCCCTCCCCTACCGACCCGGGAAGAGAAGTTTCTTTAACACAGTCCCTTAATATGAATTATGAGGGGACACAAGCATTCAGACCACAGCATGATTGATGGATTACAGGAACTGATCATTATGCTATGTAATGAGATATCTGAGAGACATACCACATAGCTAGTGCTCAGACCTTTGGAAAACCACAGCATCATTGGTTTTGGAAAACCACAGCAGCCAAAACAATGTGGTTGGCTGGTGTAAGTTCCCCTGTGGGACATGGAATGGCTGTTGCTAGCAATGATAAAAGAAGCTGAAAGCTGTGCTCTGTAACTGGTGTAATAGTGACTTAGACTAGAGACTGGAAGATTTTTCTCTTCCCCAAACTCAAATGTCTTCAACTGCCAGATTCATAGAAGGCGGCAGCTGGCAATGTGCTGCAAATTCAGCCTCAGAGAGCCTCTAAAAGAAAGGCCTTAAGGCCAATAGAATATTGATAAAGAATAAGCAGCAAATATAATGAATTGCTCTTTTAGATATTTTAATTCAATTTCAAATTTTTATGTAAATGACAGTTTTCTGTAATTAGAGAAATTATACCTCTTGATTATATTCTGGGTATGCATAATTTCCAGGGGACAGAGTAGAACTGTAAAGGACAAATGCTAAATATGTTTGTATTTGTAGCTTGGCAAAGCACAAAAAAGGGACCAATGTTCAGTCTGGCTTTTAGCTGTGACGGTGTATCGTGAAAAAGTAGGAAAACGTATTGCCAAGTGTAAAGGTGTGGGAACAGTTTCTGTACTTATCAGCTTAGAACAGGCATATTAAAGAGATTTCCTATTAAATGTCATTATGCTTGAGAAAATACCAAAATAAGTTTTGTAGAGTAACACAACTCACTGTGTTATCCAACATCAAAGTGTAACTAAAATGACCCAACCAATGTTCAAAAAGAAAATAAAAATTTATCTATGTTGAGGAAACCATCCACAAATACATCATTTCCACAAAATTATATACTGTAATATGTTCAGTATAATTAGAAAATAACATCCAAAAATTTTATTGTCAATTAAAAGTGATACTAACAATATCAACAATGAACCAGAATGGATAACATGCAATTTAAGGGACTCTTAGAGTGATGTGTAGAAATTTTAAAAAGGTTTATTTATTGCCAACAGAAATCTAATTATATGCAAAAAATATAAGCATAATTAATATAATTAAGAATTATTTTACTGGTAGAACAACCAAGAAAATAAACATTGTGAATATAGTATTTTGGCAAGAATGTTATTTGCCTCTTTCTCCCTATTTATGTTCCAAAATATTTATTATAAACATGAAGGAAGTTTTGTCAGTTCATTCATTTATATTTTAAATTTGAGATATGGGTTTTTCAATGTGGATTCATGAAACAATTATACAGACAAGTACTGAACTCAATAAATGAGAACTGTATACATTTTATGATGGACCTAATTAAATGATAAATTAACAGTGTCGCATGCATAAAAACATATCTATAGAGTTACAATATTAAATGTCTTAATGATATGAAATTTCATGTGCCAGTTTGAAATAGAAATTAGTTTTACTTCAATTCCAGACTCTTTTTTTTTGTATATCATGTCACATCTTGGATTCTTCTCAGTGTCCCAAAGCCTTATTTTACCACAACCTTTTGATGGCATTTTGTTTCTTAGCCAGTGTAACTATTCTTAAAAATTGCACTTATGTTCCACCTTAATACACTGTTTTATCAATGGTCCTTTCTTAAAAAGCCTTGTTTACTGGGCCAGGCATGGTGGCTCATGCCTGTAATCCCAGCACTTTGGGAGGCTGAGGTAGGCGTATCACAGGGTCAAGAGATCACGACCATCTTGGCCAACATGGTGAAACCCCATTTTTACTAAAAATACAAAAATTAGGTGGGCATGGTGGTGCGTGCCTGTAGTCCCAGCTACTTGAGAGGCTGAGGCAGGAGAGTCTCTTGAACCCGAGAGGTGGAGGCTGGAGTTAGCCAAGATTGCGCCATTGCACTCCAACCTGGCGACAGAGCAAGACTCCGGAAGAAAAAAAAAAAAAGTCTTGTTTCCCTCAGGATAGTATGCATATAGGGCTGGTTGTTTCTTTTGTTTCTGAAAACTGCAACCTGCTTCTTCTGCCTAATATGACCCTGCTGTCCTCTAGGTGTATCTCTGCTGTCTCTGGAGTTGCAGGTGGGAGCACCTGGACCTTTTTGTATTGGGAAGTCATAGTCTGATTAAAATAAGAACTGAA
Source organism: Cacajao melanocephalus (assembly GCA_963573385.1). Classification (NCBI taxonomy): domain Eukaryota; kingdom Metazoa; phylum Chordata; class Mammalia; order Primates; family Pitheciidae; genus Cacajao; species Cacajao melanocephalus. The sequence goes on from CAUYLG010034030.1 coordinate 33,488, forward strand.
CCTCAGTTTCATAGAGGACACAGAGAAATTAAGCCTAAAGGAGATAGAAAAAAAAGGGGGCAGCATGGACAACATTAAAGGACAAGGGGAAAACTTGAACATGTTTCTACAGATGTGAAAAATCTTAATTATATAGGAATTCTATGATTGATCAAGACAAAAGCTTTCAAATGAAATTTCTTTGGGATAAATTTAGTTCTTCCCAAACAGATACTTTGAATGTAATGAATTAATTTAGAATGATAAATTTGGGCTTATTTGCCAAAATGAATTAGTATGTAGAAGTCAGTTCTCTTGCCCTTGATCAGGATCTGGTCTACAGACTCCTTTAGAGTGTCAAAAATAGTATTAAAATATGAGTATCAGCGAAAATGTTAAAATAAATTACAAAGTAATTTACATTTCCACTACTTCATTTAGAATATGTTTACCTTCAATTTATAGAGTAATTGGCTAGTAATCAGTTACCCAAATAAGAGTTAATTTTCTCCCACAAAAATGTTCATGGTGAAGATATTGTTGCTGCTGATTTAGCTACTCAATAGTATTGATTCTAATGTCCCAAGATGGATACTGAAGCTCCAAATATCACATATTCTTTAAGCAAGGAAGAGGAACAAAGAACATGCTAGCCACATTGGTCATCTCTTATGAAGAGAGTAAAAGCATTTTCATAGTCTTAGAACCCACTACAGCTGATTTACTCTTTTGGTACACAATTGATTCACATGGACGTTCTTAGCTGAAAGGAAGACCAGAAATAATCGCTAGAGTTAGGTACTTGCTGTCCTTCCAGAATCTTTTTTTTTTTTTAATTCGCAAAGAAAAAGAGAACAGATTTGGAGTAGGTAGCATAAAATGCCAAACACACCCACATACTATTGGAAGATAAGAGAACATAGGGCCCTATTTCTACATGGTATCAATTAACTGTAGCTGGAAGCATATTCTTTCCACCAGATGTCCCATTGATTTTACTGCTTCTGAGTCTCCTTTAGGAATCTGTAATTATGATCCCTGTATTACTGTTATGTATCAGTCTGTTTTAACAGTGCTATACAGAAATACCCATGACCACATAATTTATAAAGAAAAGAACTTTAATTGACTCACAATTCCACATGGCTGGAGAGGCCTCAGGAAACTTACAATTATGGCAGAAAGGGAAGCAATGGCCTTCTTCACAGGGCAGCAAGAGAGAGAAATGCAAGCAAGGGAAATGCCAGACACTTATAAAACCATCAGCTCTCTTGAGAACTGACTCACAATCATGAGGAGAGCATGGGAAAAACCACCCCTATGATCCAGTCACCTCCCACCAAGTCTTTCCCTAGACAGGTAGGGGTTATGGTGATTACAATTCAAGATAAGAGATTTGGGTGATGAAACAGCCAAAACATATCCCTTTAGTAAGAAAGGACTTAACTACTTATCTTAGAGCATATAATGGCTCTATTTAATGAATAGCCATCTTTTAGAGCAAACAATTTCTCCATTTTTTCAGTCTCCTTTCACACTTTAATTTCCCTGTTTTTCCCAGATTTTTTTCTTTTTATTACCTTCTCTTTTTTGCTTCTACTTCCTTTCTCTACATTTGCTCTTCTCCAAATTCTGCTTTTTGCTTGTGATCAGATCCATTTAATATTTTGTTTCCAATCCCCTGCATTGCCTTTTCATACCTCTCTTCTCCTCTTCCCTTCTCTTATGCCACATTTTGTGCTCTCAACTCATTTCATTTTGTTTTTCACTCTCATCTTCCATTGCTCTTTCTGTTTATATGCTACATTTCACTGCTTTCCTCATTGTTTTTTTTATAGTTTGTTTGTTTTCTTCTTTGTAGCTGATTGTTTTCCTCCACTATTTCAAGATCAGAGGCCTTAGTTTCTCATAATTTTCTCTATCAAATTCTTCCTTTTACTTCTAGTAGAAATTTATGTAAATTTAAGTGTGATGTGAGATTTTCAAATAATTAAGCACATTCTTTTACTAGTAGAAGATTAATCAAATTATTCCTAATTATGTAAGCATCCAATACACATAAAACTGAGTTTTAACACTTCCTTAAGGAAAAGGAATATGATCTCATCAGTTTCAATAGCGTTATATAAAGTACTTTGCATCAAGTTCAGACTTTCTTATGTCATAGAAAGAGTCTTAAGAAAGTAAGCTGAGAACTATAATGGCAATATAAACAAAGAAACTGAGAGAGGACATAGATGGATGGTAGAATGATTAATGCTGTATCTACACAGTACAGGTGTTTGGTACTTAAGCAAGTAGTTAGAAAACAAATTGGACATTTATTCTTCCTGACAAAGGGATTAAGAAATGTGGTTGATTATACCTTTATAAATGAAGCTTTGAGTAAACTGCTGTCTTGATTGATTCCTTTGGTATTTGCTAACACTGCAATTGAACATTCTGTTGGGAATTACTTTGTTTGTGTTTGCTTCCTGAAGATGTGAATTAACTTTTAATTAATGGGATTAATAAAGACATTGTAAAACAGCAGTGATTGGCTTATTAACAACTATACTGGATCTAACCAAATATAATATATTTCAAAGACAATGATGATGTTTGCATAAGACTTTCTCAACATTAAAATGACGAAGCTTAAAAGAACATTTCACTAGCACTTGATGGTAAAAATAATATTACTGTGGAATTTAATTATGAGTCTAACACAGTCCCACCCTACTGTTTATTTGAAAGCAAAGAGCGAGGTGTTTTTCATTCCGATTTATTCAAACTAGAATTCATCACCCATCAAGCATTTTGAGCATTTTCTACTTACCAGGCACTATAGGGATACAAAGTTGGATACAACAGCAGGGGTGGCTAATACACTTGAAGATTTGGCAAGGTAGTATTAAAAGCCATGATGAAAAGCAGAAAGATGCTCTGAGATGAAATCATTTGAGTGGCGGGAACTTCTCTTGGACACATTGGCAACAGAAAGCCACACTGAAAAGCTGCTACTTAGGGAAGAGAGCTGAAAGGTGACAAAGGGCCAGTCATGTAAGGAATGAGCAGAAGAGCATTCGAGGCAAGGGATTCCAAGCAGGTCAAATGACTTCACATAGAAATCACTTGGTTTGTCAATGAACAGAAAGAATCATCAGTTTAGTGGTGGGATGTTGTGCACATTGGACTTTGGCAGCTAGTTAGTTATGAAGTTTTTATATGTTCTAAGTGCAGTGGGAAACAGGCTATTACTGTGGCTTTCAGTCCATGATTTGTAATGAAATATATATTTGTTGTGAACTTTTAACTCTTATAAAACCATTTATTATAAACAAGTGCAACTATATGTTAAAGAGGCTAGTATAATAAGCCCTCATACATCCGTCACTGAGATTACACGACTAATGGTTTTGTAAGAGTGTTCCTAGCCCTTCAATTGATTTATCACCACACTTAAAGGGCTAACACATGCTATTTTTACATACCTCATTGTTAGAAAGAAGTATTCATGTCTTTTTTCTAACATACCTCTTGACAGACTGCAATAAATGATATACTCATTTTTTGTAGATGTAACCATATAAGGGGAAAGTTATTGAGCAAACAATGGGCTTGCTGCTGCTCCACACACATAGAGGTCAATACAATGGCACTGGCTTTTGAGAAAAGAAAGGTTTTATAGCAAGTCAACTAGCAAGGAAATAGGAAAATCTGTCTCCCTGTGCTGGGGCCTATGGGGCAGGTTGGATAGGCAGAGGAAAATTATCGGGAAGATAGAAAGATGTGATGAGGTATGATCTGATTTAATTTTACAGAGATGGAGTGACAGGTTCTTGCCTCTTAAGTCCATACTGCAGCAAAACAAAGCCACTTTGTTTTCATTATGAGACTTACACGGTCTCAGTTATGAGTAGGAGCTAATTGATGAGAACACATGGACACATAGAGGGGAACAATACACACTGGGGCCTTTCAGAGAGCATAGGGTGGAGGAAGGGAGAGGATCAGGAAAAGTAACTAATGGGTACTAGGCTTAAACCTGGGTAATGAAATAATCTGTACAACAAACCCCCATGACACAAGTTTACCTAAGTAACAAACCTGCATTTGAACATCTGAACTTAAATAAAAGTTCAAAATAAAGCAAACAAAGTAGTTTTAAATATTCCACATTCAGAAACAAAAACTTAAAATTATTGTGGAAAGATACCTTGTTGGGATTTGTTAAATATTAAATTCTTAACTAGCGAGTACCCATTCCTGTAGTCTTTATCAGCAAAACACTGAGGCAAGAGAAGGATCAGTGATCATGAACCATCAATAGGGGGTTTGAGTGTTTCTCTCCACACACACATCTTGCAAATTGAAATGAAGAGTCAAGGTGGGAGGAGCATCAGCCAAACATTTCAGAAATTGAGAACTTTGCTGGGGCAGACAATCTCAGAAGCAAGAGGGTTTGGAGTGAACTCTTTCTACAGGTTGTTAGAGGTGTAACCGGGGTAAATGTCCTTCCTTAACAAACTCCTCCATCTCATCACAATCACAGGACCCCTGAAATACTTACACCTTTGTACTACCAGAGTGCCAGTGTGTAAATGTCATCCATAGCAGCCAGTTGCTGTGAAATCAGGAAACACAGGGAATCAAGAGTAAATAATGATATTGCCTCAGAAAAGTACCTGTCTCATTTATTTTCTCTTTCCCACCTAACATTACTGAGAAAACAGATTTGGAGCGAAACTGAATAACAGAGACTATTTTAATATGCACAACTAGTAGGAAAGTTGCGGGATCTTCCGCCATGTCATTTTATCACTCAGGAGCCTAAGAGAAAATTGATGTTATACACGAGTTAGTATGATTTCAGGAGAATTCAATAAATGGGCTATTAACAAGGGTGTGGATAGGTCATCAAAAAAAAAAAAAAAAAAAAACCAAACCAAAGGTTAGTACAGTAGTCAGAGTTAACAACAGCAGGACTTCCTTAAACCTGAAGGAGAGAATGGTTACTGGATCTCAAAGGAGAGTCATATGGCCAAGCCATAATAAGAGGACCTGTGACCTTCAGTCACAGGTGAGCTGGAAAATAAATGTGCTGACCTAATTCTCTTCTTCTGATCTCCTGCCTGGCTTCGCATTAGCCAGTCAGACTGGAAGCCAGAGGTTAAGAGATATCTCTATTTATTCCACACAGGTCAACTCCCTAGGGAAGAGATCAGTGTGGAGAAAGTGTGGGCAGTGCATTTGGAGAGACAAGAGCATTTCTGGTACATTATTAAAGAAAAGGAATTGAATACTCAGCAGAGCGTAGTTGAAGTAAGTAGAAAAAAGCGTTATGTTTTAACCCACCAAGGTCAGACTATAAATTAAACTAATATCTAGACTTACCAGAAACACGGCTCTTGAAACTTACTGCCAAGAATTTAATATAGTTTCTAGAATGTCCTTCTCATTTTTTAGATTAGATTTAGAAAAGAAATAATTAGGTATTCTTAGAGTAAGAAGAAAAATATAATTCAGTCAAATGAAGAAATCTAAATTTCTATTTGCAAGACAAGCTATGCTGTAGAGTTCTTAGAGAAATAGTAAGAGACATGTGATGGTAATAGAAATGAAACTGCCTTTGTCATCAAAGAGAACTGAGTTTGATTCTTGGCTCTGTAATTTAATAGCTGAGCATTATTAAAGTTACTTATTCTTTTGGAGTCTTGATTTCTTCATTCATTAGATATTATTATCATCCATCTATACAAGTCTGCTGTGAAGATTAAATGAGACATAATAACAGCAAGTATATTATCATTTTGACTAGCCCATGGCTCACCTCTAATATTCATTTAAAGAATTTAAGTAATTTTTTTTAAAAGAGGGAAGAAAAAGAAAGTTGGTGTATCAAAGTAATGTGAACATATTGTAATTGAGTACTTCAAATTGTTTTGTATTTTTAAGAGAATTTGAACATTTTGGTCTGACAAGGACAAATGAATCACTAACTTCAAATAGGTTTAGACATTTTAAGAAGCAATTTATTGTTCTAGGACTATGATTTCTGAAAATTACCTGTGACCAATTAAGGCTATTGTTTTCTCTAAGATCCCTGAATATTTTGTCATTAAGAGAAAACAAACTGATTATCCAAACAGTCATCCTGGGTGACAGAGTCAGGGAAAATTTGGGAAATGGGCAAAGGGCTCCCATCAAGATACAATTTCTGACAATGAAAATGAATCTTCTGAAGTAAAATTACCTAGGAAAGGCGGAGCACAAAGCACTGGTGGCCTGCCTTAAAATAATCAGAGCTACGCATCCTTGAAAAAGATCTGTTTTTCAGGCCAGTATCTACTGATGCTTAAAGCTCTGTGCTTTACTTATACTCGAATAAAAGCTTCCTGCTGTTACCAAAGTCATATATGCAAAATGAAAATTAGGTTATGGATTAAATATGTCTATTCATTTCAAAAATAGGTAGGAAATGATTCAAATGTCTTCTTTAGAAATAAAAGTACCATCCTCTTCTTAATCACATGTACACTACCCTTAAGGCATGCCAAAATAATTGTTAGTTCCCTGAATCTTTCATGTTCCTTCTCACTTCTGCCTCTTGAACTTTTTCCTCTGTTTGCAATGCCATATCTTTTCTTACCACCTCTCCTGCCAGGCCTAGATCCTATATTTTTGTTTATGATGTAGCCCAAGACTTGGCTTTGCTGAGCCTCAATCTGAATTAAGTGTGCCAGCCCTTAGCAGAACATTGCACTATATATTTATCTCATTTTTACCATACTGTGATATTACTATTAGATTCCTAACTAGACAGTAGTTTACCTGCTGCATAATATTTTTAGATTCCTAACTAGACAGTAGTTTACCTGCTACATAATATTTTTCCCTAAGTAAATGCATGGAGGGCTGAAAGAATAGATAAATATTAGAGGCTTGATAATATCCTGCCATTAATTAAGACATCATCAGTAGAGATTTGGTTAAGGAGTGCAAAAATAACGTTAGATAGAAGAATAAGTTCTAATATTCAATAGTACAGTGAGAAAATTATAATTACAATAATTTATTGTATGTTTCAAAATAGCTAGAAGAGAAGAATTGTAATGTTCTAAATGCAAAGAAAAGATAAATGAGGCAATTCATATCCCAATTACCCTGATTGGATTATTACACATTGTATACAGGTATCAAAATATCTAATGCACCCCCAAAATATGTATAGTTATATAACATTTTTTAAAAGTCATAGTTAACCTTGACTGGATGTCCAAAAAATGTGACTGAAGGTCTTTCAAACTTCTTAGTATAGTTCATATTCTCTTTACTTGTGTTATTTCCTATACTACTATATTTTAATTATTTTTAATACGTATTCAAATTTAATTTTATTATGAATCTAGAAACATTTAACAGTTTTTTCTGTAAAAGGAAAATATTAGCTTATTTAGCAACCTTTATGATTTAGTCAGCCCTATCTTGCCGTCACCAAGTCTGGAACATGTAGTTAAAAATAAATGCTTAGGTATTAATGAATAGGTTAATGCTGACTCAGATTCTTCCTCTGATAAATACATGTTAGATAGGTACAATACTAGGAGAAACTTGAGACTCTAATGTTGTTTGGCATTAACTAAGGAGGTTTTTCCCTTATATCATTCTTAATGATGTGAATTAATTTCTAATTAATGGGATTAACAAAAAACATTACAGAACAGTGTGACAGTGTATTACACTGGATCTTAACAAACACAAAATATTTTGTTTTATAATATCAACTGTGTTTATAGTTGTGCCGTTTTGGTGCAAATATAAGAGATATGTGGTATAATAATTATAGTGCATGTGTTATTTTTTCAATTATTTACTTGAAATTACTTACGTTTTTCAATTATTTACTTTTTATCATAGTAAGTATTGTAGTACAAATATTATGCTTTATTATTTATGTTTTAGATAGACATTTATGTAGCATATATATCATTTTATTAATATAAAATATCATTTGTTTACTACAGTTTATAAAGAAGCACCTTCCAACCAATAAAAAATTACTTTCATGAAATAAATTTGAGGTATTTCTTGACAGATTCCATAAAAATTTTTTCTGTATTTATATAATCAAAGATGATACCATCAGAATAGGAATAAAATCACAATCTGAGCATTGGCTACTAGGTAATCAAACGAAAGGAAATCAAAGTGTATTGACTTAAGGTGGAATTCTTAGGAGATGATATTCTATGAATGTAATTTATGGGAAGACTGTGTGACTTGAAGAAGCAAGGTTCCCCTTTACAGACTTGGTAGTGAAGGGAAGGAAGAGATGGAGGGTAATGATCTTTCAGACATAAAAAAAGATACACAAAATCAGAAAATATATCAACACATTTCCTATCTTACCCCAAAAAACATTATCTAAAAAAATTACATCTTAATGTAGATATACTGAAATGGGCATCTTGAACTAAGCAAGCCAGTGAGATATCATAAGCCTTCATCCTACCTGCATTGAAATGTTATTGCTGAATCACAAAAATAATATGTGACAAAATGAACAGGAAATAGAAGAAAACATTCATAAACGACTACTATTAGGACAAAGTCAATGAGAACTCAATTTTATTAATGAAAATCTCCAAACCATTAAGCAAAAAAAAAAAAAAATCCCTTATTTGAATTACTTGTCATTAAACAAAACTTCTTGTTATGAAATAACTCATCCAATCACAATTAAGATTGATGGACAGACTAAATAAGTAAATCTTAGCGAAAGAGTTCATGCAGCCAGGGGCTAACATTGCATTCAATTAAAATAAAGATTTAATTTGCTTGAAAAGGTTTTATAATTACACTAATACAAAGTCAGCATAGGGTCACTGAATCTAACATTAATGTTTAGGTTATGTTGTTCTATCAAACTTCATTTCCTTCAGTGCACAATGATACCAATTTGACTTTAAAAATGTTTCCTAAGAATTATGAAATCAAGTTGTTGCTGTGGTAGAACAGAATTACCACCTGCTACCTTAAAATGAAAAAAAAGTTAACAGATTTATCGAGAAAATAGTTATGAGGAGGCTGCTTTCTTTGAGAGATCAAGGCCTAGAGGCAACAGAAAGTTTATTTTGATCTTACAATATTTAAGACACAGATGGATTATTTGTAGGTGGGATTCTTTAATCTTTACCAAAGATATGGTAGAGTAGTCCTAAAATATCTTCCTCACACAAATATTAACAATGATTGACAAAACTGATAATAAGACAACATCATTCATATCCTGTAGTGACCTTTTGGCTTCAGATATTAAAAAGGACCGTGAAAACACTTTATCTTATCACATTCATTTCTCCAATCATGTTTATGTCAATAAGTCAAGAGTTTGGATAGTTTTCCAGTAATTCAAAATGCCAGAGATTGAGTGAATGTATTCATCTTTTAGAGGAAAGGTTTGCCTTGAGAAAGTGCTGGCTCTGAAATTATTCCTTGATGATTAGACTGGCTGATAAAGTTTAATCAAGATTAATCAGGGGTATCTTTACTTCCTGGAAGAGAATAATATACTGTCAAAACTCAAAATATCACAGATAAAACTCAGAATATTATGACTCACAAAATAGGCTTCCACTATGACTTCCAAATAAATAATTTTGGAATCAATAGTCTTTTGAGGCAGGTTCAAGAAACTGGTCTCACCATATTGGCGGGTAAGATGAAAGGAGGGGGGAGAATAAAATGAACTATTTAGAGAATAGTGTAGTATTTAGAGAATAAGACAGTATTTGTTTTTAAGTATACTCAAGACATGCACATACAAAGAAACAAGCTTAAAATATAATGATTTGAGAATATAATTTTCACTGTAAGAATATTCAGAAAAATGTGATACTATTCTGAAGTTTTTGTGTATCATTTCACAGGGCTGGGTACATTATTTGAGGCATTAGTTAATGAAAGGACCCCAAGTTGCTGAAGAGAGTCAGTCTTCATCCCCCTTCTTTCTGGAGGAAATAAAAGTGTTCAAGGCTTTTTAAAAAATCAGAGCAGACATATGTCATAAGTTTTCTCATAGAAAGAAATACTGTACAAAATCATAACAATGTTTTATATTTGGAATGATTCTCTTTCTTTTAACAAGATTCTGTCAACTCCAAATATATTATTAGTGTTGACTTTTTAATAGAAACATTTTCAATTTTCCTAATTCCCTGTTCAGATAAGTGAGATCTATTATTAAAGAACTGATGTATTGTCTTTGTAACATTTTGTATTGTCTGTGCTTCGTTCATTCATTCAACTTGGTTTAGTGACTCTTTAAAAGAAGTTATCCTATTAACAGGCAAAGTCATTCTTGACTGGAAAATCAGTCCAAAGCATACACTACACAATTAATACAGTCTATTCAATGTTTAAATAAACATGACACTTAATCTTGTCAACTTTAAAAACATAAAAACAAATTTTATGCATTTTTAATCTTATCAATCATATTCTTTCTACTTTTAGACAATGTGATTAACATAGGATTTAAGAAGTCAAAATAATATATAATCCCTATTTTATCATTAGACTTCTCTTAGGATTAGAATTGGGCAAATTTAAATGTCTTACTTATCTGCTAGTAATTATTAAAATATGTTCTTATTTTTTAGGAGTAAGCTCAGGGAAAAGAGAGCACTTCAAAGTTAGATTTACTTGTTTTATTTGATTAACTTTGTTAAATGATTTATTTTTCTTAGAATTATTCAATGTTTATAACTTTCTGCTTACATGTTATACTTTTTTAAATTGCATTTTAGGTTTTGGGGTACATGTGAAGAACATGCAAGATTGTTGCATAGGTACACACATGGCAGTGTGATTTGCTGCCTTCTTCCCCATCACCTATATCTGGCATTTCTCCCCTTGCTCTCTCTCCCCAACTCCCCACCCCTCACTGTCCCTCCCCTATTTCCCCCGACAGACCCCAGTGTGTGATGCTCTCCTCCCTGTGTCCATGTGTTCTCATTGTTCAACACCCACCTATGATTGAGAACATGCGGTGTTTGATTTTCTATTCTTGTGTCAGTTTGCTGAGAATGATGGTTTCCAGGTTCATCCATGTCCCTACAAAGGACACAAACTCATCATATTTTATGGCTGCATAGTATTCCATGGTATATATGTGCCACATGTTCCCTGTCCAGTCTATCATTGATGGGCATTGGGGTTGGTTCCAAGTCTTTGCTATTGTAAACAGTGCTGCAATGAACATTCGTGTGCATGTGTCCTTATAGTAGAACGATTTATAATCCTTTCAGTATATACCCAGTAATGGGATTGCTGGGTCAAATGGAATTTCTTTCTTTCTTTTTTTTTTTTTTTTTGAGAGAAAGAAGAATAAAGAAAAAAGGGGGAGAGAGAACAGAATTCTTGCTCTATTGCCCAGGCTGGAATACCATCTAGGAATAGGTATTAAAAACCTCTTTTATGCTGATAATTGTACTTAACAACAGAGTCAGGAAGGAATAAGGGAAGAAAATAACAAACAAACAGCCAACCAATATTTCATTTAAGTCTGTGAAATGCTATGCAAATGCT
>CAUYLG010034032.1:0-37702 GCA_963573385.1 Cacajao melanocephalus
GAGCGAGACTGTGTCTCAAAAAAAAAAAAAAAAAAAAAAAGTTCCAAGAAAATGGATGCCAGGGTCTCAAAGTCAGAAAGAAATCTGTTTAAAATACAGTGAAACTGAGGGGAAATTAAGGCCATCTTGGTCAATGACCTCCCCTCCCATGCTACATGTAAGGCCGATAGCCTCTCAACAATATCCTTACAAGAATAACCTTACACTACATTCCTCCCCTGCAGGACCTGGCTAAGATTCAGCAAATAACAGGTGTGTGTTTAATGTAAATTTATCTTAAACATTTGTGCCTTTGTTTGGTTAATATTCATTTTCCTCTCTAGACTATTAGCTTGCCGAGGCCAGGGATTATGCTGTCTTGTTCATTAGTGTAAACACAGCAGTGTTTGCTGCCTTCTAACAGGCACTCGATAAATGCTTATGGAAAGAATGAATAAATAAATGGATAAATGAAGAGACAGAAGCATCAAAGATGACTTCTGGCTTCTCAGCATGGTGGAAGAAGGTAATTAATGTTCCAGTGATGGCTGATGTGTGGGGTTGAAGGTAGAGTGAACAGTCACTTGATCCTGGGCTTTAGTGGGGCATGGAGGCTCCCAGCTGAGTTCTCAAGGAGTAGGGGACTCAGGTTTTGGTTTTGTGGTAGAGATGATTAAGGGAGGCTGCTGGAGCCTGGGGAGATGGCTCATGCAGATTACACACCTCTTACCTGCCCTCTGTTTGGTTTCTAACAAGCCATAACAATCCTGGGGGAAATGGCAATGTACGCTCTTTTGTGTTTATTTAGAAGATGGAGCTGAAACGAGGTGAGGACCCCCTTCTGGGCTACCCCACAGGCAGATGGATGCTGGTGCATGTAATTACTTTCAGGGTCAAAGCAGCACGATCAGCTCTTTTGTCAGCAGCATTCATTGAATAGTTTCTTCGAGCTCCTGAGGGTGATTTGTTCCAGCACTGGAGTAATTGTCCAATCAACCATAGGCTCCCTCGGGGGAAGGTGGTTTGAAGGAAGCATCTTAAATGTTTGTGATTAAGACTGGACGGCTTCCTTAATTAACTCAACAAACATTCACTAAGCACCTACTGTGTACTGGGCCCTTTGCCAGGCCTTGTAGAAGGTAGAGGAGGGTTCTGGCTCTAAAGAACCTATGGATTGTTTAAGAGCATAAACAGAACCACTCTTAATCTCAGGTTCTTCGCAGATGCCTCAGCAAGGACCTCAAGGAGGAAAGGCTTGCTCCTGAAGGTGGAGGCTATGGATGGAGCAGGGCCAGGGAAGATGATGTGTAGGAGTGAGGGTAGGGATGGGGAGTTGGCATTGATGGACATTCAAAAGTCATTTCTCAGGCTGGGTGCGATGGCTCACACCTGTAATTCCAGCAGTTTGGGAGACCAAGTTGGGTGGTTCGCTTGAGCTCACAAGTTCAAGAACAGCCTGGGCAACATGGTGAAATCTGTCTCTAGCATAAGTACAAAAAAATTAGCTGGGCATGGTGGCACGTGTCTGTAGTCTCAGCTACTTGGGAGGCTGAGGCAAGAGGATCACTTGAGCCTGGGAAGTGGAGGTTGCAGTGAGCCGAGATCATATCATTGCACTCCAACCTGGGTGTCAGAGTGAGACTCCATCTCGAAAAAAAAAAAAAAAAAAAAGAAAAGGAAAAAGAAAAAGAAAAAAAGTTGTCAATGGATAAGTAAAAAATTGACCCACATAATTGTTTCAAAAGAGGACCTCTTGGGATTAGATTCAGGAAGGGAAATGGTAAGAAAAGGAATTATGGAGAAGAGGGGGCATCAGATCATATAGGGGCTTATAGGCTCAAGCAAGGAGGTGGAGGTTTTATCCTAAGCACTATAGGAAGCTCATGGAAGACTTCAAGTTGGGAGTAACAGGATCAAAGCAGTGCCCAGGGCAAAGTAAGCTTTCATTAGGTGCTGTTGTTGCTATTAGTATTTGCAGTTAAAAGGAAAAATTCCTCTGGACTGTGGCATGGAGAAAAGATCCATGGTGGATCTGGACAATGGGGAGGAGGCTACTGCAATAGAAGCCAGAGATGGTTTGCCTCAGTATTTAGAGAAATGGAGAAAGTGACTGATTGCAGGAGAGACTAGGGAGGTCAAATTGGCAGGACTTGATAAATGGCTGGATATGATGGGGAGCAGGGGAGGGAAAAGGAAAAGAAAGGGTAATATCCAGGTTTCTGGCTTGGAAGAATGAGTGAGTGGTGGGTTTTTCTCTGGGGTTGGAGCAGGTGTGTGTGAGGCCGATAGGGAGATCACTTTTTCATATTGAATTAAAGAGCTAATGGGGTGTCCAGTGCGCTGTTGGGTATATGAGGCTGGAGCTCTGAACCCAGCACATACTTAATTTGTGTTCTCCCAAATGCTAAGACAAGAATCCAAGTGAAAGATACTTATTTGGGAAATAGAGGTTGTAGGGAGGAATGTTTTTCCCCCTGTACCCTTCTGGCTGGGCCCTGCAAATTAGAGTGACAAAAGACAGATGAACAGGAGAAAATCCAAGTTTATGAACACATGCAGTGTACCTACACATGAGAGAACTTACTGATGAGTAACCCAAAGGGACAGTTAGAGCTTGGGGTTATATACCATCTTAACAAAGAACAGTAATTTTATAGAGAAGTGACAAGACAAAAGAAAATGACTTTGACTTCTAGGGGCAACACATTGTGGTAAGGTAAATATATGGGAAAACTAATGGTAGATAAGGGCTGATTAGTAAGGTTTCTTTGTGTAGATTGCTTCATCTTTTCATTTCTGGTGACATTTCATATGTGAGTTGAGGAAACACCTTTACAAGAGGAATTTAAGTTCTGCTTTCAGGCAGATAGGGAAGGGCAGAGAGCTTGTCCTGTGTCTCCTTATTCTCAATTGACTTCAGCTCAAAATAATCCTTATGCCAGAGTGGCATATTTTGGGATGGCAAACTCTGAACCCCTTCAAGGTCACAAAGGTTGGGAAGTGAAGCAAGGAAGACAAGATACCAGCAAAGTGTGTCATCGAGCCATCAGTCATAATGGTTTAATCCTGTGAGGAAACTTGAGGAAATGGTGCAAGACATGTGCCTCAGACTGATCCCACACAAGAGGTGAGGGAGCTGGGGTATAAATACCCCAGCTCCCTTAGTCATTGGTTGAAGGTGGCTCCTGAAAGTGTTCTTTACCTGGCACATCTGACCTATCACACACTGGCAGGGCAGTTTCCCATGGTTCCTGGAACAAGAGCCCTCAGGCATAGAGATACAGATGCTGACAGGTGGAATTTCCTGGAGCACAATAAAACTTCTAAGGGGTATGGGCCGGAGGTTTCAGTGTTGGCTCCAGAGTTTAATAATGCAAGTTATATAACATGTAAATTTCTATTCCAAGCTATCTAGAAACTGGTTCTCTACTTAATTTAATGTAAGATTGGCAGAGTTAACTGCAACCTTCAAATAAAACCCAGTTGAAATTGGAGCAAATTATGTTCACAGCACAGAGGGTAGGATGCAGCTGTAACCAACCTGTGAGTGACATTTCTACATTTCACCTGCTTCAGATTCATTTGTTTGTTGGAGGCAAACATTTATTGAGCATCTAGTGTGTTCCAGGCTTCATGCTAGGTACTTTACACATATGATCTTATTTAATCTTTGCAATAACAAACCCTATGAGATAGGTTTGGTTAGACCCATTTTATAGATGTAGAGGATCTTAGTGATTTGCTCTTATTGAAACAGTTTGTAATGAACAGAGCCAAGTTTCAACCCATTTTCATTTCTCTACCTTTTCCTGCCTTTTGGCAGGTAGAAATTACAAGAGCAATCTGTGCCCAAGCATTTGGCATACATTTGCATTCAATATTTATTGAAGTTCCCAGGCCTATCCAGTACTTACTGTCAGGGCTTAATAAGTTCTAAATAATAATGATTTTTCCCTGGATGAATATAGATGCTTCTGTCAGCTGAGGCTGATTTCCACCTAATTTGCAGGGAATTGTGCTGCACAATGATGAGCTAAATATTTATGCAAGGAGGATGTATGTACAAATCACATTTCCATAAGAAACACAAGGCAAATGAGAGTTTCCACAAAAAAGTTTATTGATAGGAAAAGATGCTTTAGAGAATTAAACATTAGCCAGGATTAACCAGCATTATCCAAGAGTTAGCCATATTTAGGCAGTTTAGCTTTTATGCTAGAGAAGTGTCTTTAAGAAGAGTTGCCAAAGATTATTGGAGGAGGAGTTGTTTTTGCTCCTTGAAGTTTAGGGAAAAAACTTGGGAATATGGAATTGCTCTTTCTCTGAATGACCAAGCCATCTTGCTGAATGACAATGGGCAAGTTGCTGCCTCTCTCTGAGCCTCAGTTTCTCAAGTTATTTACTGCATAGAATTGGATGTTTTTCAAGGCTCTCTTCTCTCCATCTTGTAATTCTGTGTGCCACAACTCACTGTGTCTCTTGGTCTTTTGATCTACATTGAGGAACAGGATCTTAGACTGTCAGCCTTCCTACTGAAGAGTGGAGCCAACATTTAGGCTTCCTACTGTGTGCCAGGGACCTGCCAGGTACTTTATGTAAATCAACTCATTACTCCAGCTCTACAGCATAGGTTTTATTTACATTACAGCAGCTCTATAGCATAGGTTTTATTTCCAGTTTACAGTTATCTGCATACACTTACTTTAGGATCTCCATGGCCAGGTGTGGTGGCTCACACCTATAATTCCAGAACTTTGGGAGGCTGAGGTGGGCAGATCACGAGGTCAGGAGTTGGAGACCAGCCTGGCCAACATGGTGAAACCCCATTTCTACTAAAAATACAAAAATTAGCTGGGTGTGGTGGCGTGTGCCTGTAAACCCAGCTGGTTGGGAGGCTGAGGCAGGAGAATCACTTGAAACCAGAAGATGGAGATTGCAGTGAGCCCAGATCATGCTACTGCACTCCAGCCTGGGTGAAAGAGGGAAACTCTGTCTAAAAAAAAAAAAAAGAATCTCCGTGGAGCAGGACTGTTGTGTGGATTCCATGAGCAACCCTCCAGCTGTTTGGCCTGGATTTGATGACTGGTCATTCTAAGCTGCTCTCTAAGGGCTTTCTCACATGGCTATGCTTATTGCCTTTCTGGTACAGGAAGAAGTTCTGGATATGGCCCTGGCTTTTACCCTACCTGGCTCCCTTGAGTCTCTTAGTCTGATCCTCTCCAAGTCCTGGCCCTGCCTGACTTCTGCCTGTGCATGTGATGCATGGCTGGAGATGTGGGCCTAAGTTCTGGCCATACCCAGCCTCTGCTTGAAATTCAGCTTTGCCACCACCAAGACCCACACCAGACCTTTAGTCTCACTGAGATTGTGACATGGCTTTGAAGAGCTCTAGAAAGCTATAAAAAATTTAGAGGTGTGAGGCTGGGTGTAGTGGCTCACACCTGTAATCCCAGCAGTTTGGGATGCCAAGGCAGGAGGATCATTTGAGGCCAGGAGTTCGAGGCCACCTTGGGTAACAGAGAGACCCTGGTCTCTACAAAAAATTTTAAAAATTAGCCAGGCAAGGTGATGCATGCCTGTAGTCCCAGCTATTCAGGAGGCTGAGGTGGGAGGATCACTTGAGCCCAGGAGTTTGAGGCTGCAGTGAGCTATGATTTTGACACTACGCTCCATCCTGGGTGATAGAACAAGAGCCTGCCTCTAATAAATAAATGATATATAAATTTAGAGGTGTGGTTTCACAGGAGACTCCAGAAACACACAAAATTTCAACTCCCCTCCCCCATCTTTCTCTCAAAAAACAGCTTTCTTGTGATATAATTCACATACAATGAAATTCACCTTGAAGGAGAATACAATTCAGTGGTTTCTAGAATAGTCACAGAGTTGCACAACCATCACTGCTGTCTAATTTTAGAACATTTTCATCATCCCCCAAAGAAATCCCATATCCATTAGTAGTCACTCCTCATATACCCCTGCAAACCACTAATTTACTTTCTAACTGTGAATCTGCCTATTCTGAACTTTTATAGAAATGAAATCATATTAATATGTGGCCTTTTGTGACTGGCTTCTTTCACCTAGCATAACGTTTTCAAGGTATGTCCGTTTTGTAACATGTGTTAGTGTTTCATTCATTTTATTAGTTTATTCATTTTATTCATTTATTTGTGGATGAATAATAGTCCATCGTGTGGATATGCCACGTTTTATTTATTCATCGGTTGAGTTGATGTGAATGGATGTTTGGGTTGTGCCCACTTTTTGGCTATTTGGAATACTGCTGTTGTGAACGTTTGTGTATAAGTTTCTGTGTGGCCATGTATTTTCAGTTCTCTTAGGTACAGACCTAGGAGTGGAATTGCTGCGTCATGTGGTAACCCTATATTTAACACTTGGAAGAACTACCAGACTGTTTTCCAAAGTGGCTGCACCATTTCCCAGTCCCACCTCCAAATACTCTTATGGTTTATGTTGGCCAAAATGGGTTTGCAGATGCTGACAATTAATTAAAGCTTCGAGCCCAATTTGGTCCAGAGTCTCAGAGGAACACTCAGTTTGAATTATGGGATTGGATTTAACATTGCCCAAAAAGGCCTTCTAAAGTCTACGGTGCTACACCCTAAATATCCTGTAATTCAATTCAAAATATAGAACAGTCTTGGATTTGGGTTCTTGAGTAAGCTGTGGTCTAGCACAGGAAAAACAGTTTAGAATGGTGCTTATCTTGCTTTGAGTTCCCCTAGGAGGAGATCCTGAAATAAGGATTTGAGCACAAGTAATTTCCTTGGCATGTCATCTGAAGAAACATTGGTCAAGGAGGAGGGGAAATGAGACAAAGAAGGGAAGGAAGCCAACACAGGGCGTGTTATCAAGCAGGTCACCACTTGTGGGCGTCTGGAGCTCAATTCATTTGGGGAACTGGGATCCAGTGTAGAACATGTCTTGGAGGGATCCCAGTTTAGAGACAAGGAAGCTGGGGCATCTATCCACCAATAGCAGTCTGGGGGTCTCACCCCAGAATCCCCAAGGGTGGGGCCTGGAAAGCTCCATCTATGGATGGAGGGCTGCATCTGGGGGTGTCCACTCCCTGGCATCTCTGATTTTTCCTGTACACTGGCCTATCCTGCACCTGTAGCCACAGGTGGAGAGTTGAAATGTTTGCCCTAAGTAGCCTTCTGTGTGTGGAGGTACTTAGTGCTGAGGGACTGCAGGCAGGGAACTAGCAGCATCAGTCAGGGGCCAATCCATGGTGGTGCTTAAGTGTGGCCCACCAGTGGCCATCTCCACCAGCATTCAAAAGGTCTGATCAAGGCCGGGCGTGGTGGCTCGCGCCTGTAGTCCTAGCACTTTGCGAGGCCAACGCGGGTGGATTACCTAAGGTCTGGAGTTAGAGACCAGCCTGGCTAAACATGGTGAAACCCTGTCTCTACAAAAAATTACTTGGGTGTGGTGGCGGGCACCTATAATCCCAGCTACTTGGAGGCTGAGGCAGGAGAATCGCTTGAACCTGGGGGACAGAAGTTGTGGTGAGCCAAGATCACGCCATTGCACTCCAGCCTGGGCAAGAGTGAAACTCCATCTCAAAAAAAAAAAAAAAAGATCTGATTGCAATATCATGTAAGGTCAAGCAGTAGCTCATGCCTGTTATCCAAGCACTTTGGGAGGCTGAGGCAGGATTGTTTGAGGCCAGGAATTTAAGACCAGCCTGGGCAACACAGGGAGACCCGTGTCTCTATAAAAATAAAAATATTAGCTGGGCATGATGCGTACCAGTGGTTCCAGCTACTTGGGAGGCTGAGGTGGGAGGATCCCCTGAGATCAGGAGGTCAAGACTGGAGTAAGCCATGATGAGCCCCACTGCACTCCAGCCTGGGTGACAGAGTGAGACCCAGTCTCTAAAAAAAATGTCATGTTAAGGTTGTCTCTGTTGATTTAAAGGAATCAAAAGTAGGACAAATACAATCTTTTTCTAAACCCCTTCCTGAGGTAGAAAGCACAAAGCTTCTGGAACATGGAGAATAGCTGATATATATATATATGTATATATAGATATATTTTTAAAATTGAAGTTAGAGGCGGTTCTTTAAGAAAAAAAAATGGGGCAATTGAAAGGTACTTGCTGAAGTCATCAGAGTTGAGAGGCAGGAATAGAAATAGAAATTAGAATCTGCCTTGAGACAACTTCGAGGGACAAACAAGGGCCAGGAATTGTGCCAGTTCCCCACAGATCGGAACCGCCAGGCTCCGCACAGCCCTGAGCGCACGTCTATCTTTAGGCCGTGGAAGAAACGCTGTAGAGCAGCAGCTTCCAAACCCCACTGGAGACCAGAGCCAGCTGGAGCATGCGAGGAAAATAGCAGTCTGGGGGTCTCACCCCAGAATCCCCAAGGGTGGGGCCTGGGAAGCTGCATTTTAACAAACACCCTGAGTCAAGTGACTATGAATCAGATTTGGGGACCTCTGGGAGGAGACAGTAATACCGCAGAGAAATATCTGGATGTTTTTGGAAAAAGAAGGAAAACAGGCCCCTTACTTACTGGGTTCCCTTCTTGGCCTTCCTGGCTGTCCTACTTAGGTGTTGCTGGCATATGCTTTATGGCCAGTCCAGGCTCTTTTGTCCCTCCCCAGGCTAAGATATCCAGTAGGAGTGACTGCCGGGCCTGAGATTTCGTCTTTGGAAGGGATGGAAATCGCAGACTTGTGTGGTCCTCTCTGGAAGGCATCATCTCAAGCAAGCAAGCAAACCCTCACAGACAGTCTAGGCAGGTAAGAGGGTACAAGCAGAGTTGCTGTAACTTGAGTCTCTCTAAACCCATGAAAGGACATTCAATCTTCCTCTCACTCCCATCGGACTTTTTTTTTTTTTTTTTTTCTTTTTGAGATGGAGTCTCGCTCTGTCCCCTAGGCTGGAGTGCAGTGGCATGATCTCGACTCACTGCAACCTCCACCTCCTGGGTTCAAGCGATTCTCCTGCCTCAGCCTCCTGAGTAGCTGGAACTATAGGCACGTGCCACCACACTTGGTTAATTTTTGTATTTTTAGTAGAGACGGAGTTTCACCATGTTGGCCAGGCTGGTCTTGAACTCCTGACCTCAGGTGATCCACGTGCCTTGACATCCTAAAGTACTGGGATTACAGGCATAAGCCACCACACCCCTGCTGGACTTTTCTTAGTGTTATGTGTTGTGGGTGAGACTGGCTGGGGCTGGCATCGCACGTGGTAAGATAATTTACCAAGACAGTCATAGGTAAAGAAAAGCAGATTTATTAGAGAAAGGCAGATTTTAAAGGCTGCTGCCAGAGGGGCTATGTGCAGATAAGGTCATGCTGCTGGAGCTATGTGCAGAATGAGGATTTGGGAACAGGAGGTTGTGTCCGTGGGTTGTGTGTGATGAGCCGTCTCTCAGAACAATTGTTCCCCCTGCAACCTGCGGCCCCTTCCTTCCTCACTGTTGCTTATTTATCTTATTAGGACCCTACATTATGGATTAAATTGTGTCCTCTCCAGATTCATATGTTGAAGTCCTAATTCCCTGTCCCTAATAATGTGACCTTATTTGGACATAAAGTCTTTCTGGTTCAAATGAGGTTTTCAGGGTGGGCTCCAATCCAAGATGATAGGTGTTCTTTTTTGTTTGTTTTTTGAGATGGAGTCTCGCTCTGTCAACAGGCTGGAGTGCAGTGGCACAAACTCAGCTCACTGCAACCTCTGCCTCCTGGGTTCAAGTGATTCTCCTGCCTCAGCCACGTGGGTAGGTGGGACTACAGGCTCGCGCCACCACGCTGAGCTAATTCTTTTGTATTTTTAGTAGAGATGGGGTTTCACTGTGTTGGCCAGGATGGTCTCGATCTCTTGCCCTCGTGATCCACACGCCTTGGCCTCCCAAAGTGCTGAAATTACAGGTGTGAGCCACCACACCCACCTGATGACACGTGTTCTTATAAACGGGAAATTTGGAGACAGACACACAGCCAGGGAGGAGGCCAAGAGAACAGGAAAATGTCCACCTCGAAGCCAGCGAAGGAGGCCTGGAACAGTTCCTTCCCTGCCGGCCCTCAGAAGGAACCAGTCCTGCCCGACACCTTGGTTTTGGACTCCTAGCTTCCAGAGCTGTGCGATGTGAATTTCTAGAGCTTCAGTCACCCAGTCCATGGTCCTTTGTTGCAGCAACCCCAGCAAAGTAAAGACAGCGAGCTTCCTCTCCAGTGTGGCCTACTGCTCAAATTTCCCTCCATCCATTCTTTTCTGTCTTCCCAGCCTTTACTGTATTCTAAACCACCACCACCTCACCAGCTCCTGCCCTAGCTCTGCCTTTGCCTTTCTGCTTTTACTCTGTCCCTCCCGCCGTTTTTCTCTACCCAGCCACCAGCACCATGTTTTATAAACACACACCTCATCGTGGCCCTCCCATGCTTACAACACTTCTGTGGCTCCCTCCTGTTCTGGGGACAAAGACGCAAATCCTCAGTGACCAGGCCCTGTGTGGCTAAGCCTTGCCCGTCCTTCAGCTTTCTTCCTAGCTGCTCTCACACCGTTCTTCTTTCAGTTCCAAAGGAGCCTCTCTTCCCTTTCCAGAATCTCTGACAGGAGCCTGTCCCCTTCCCCTCTGTGTTAGGTGGTTCTTGGGTTGCTATAAATAAATACCTGAGGCTGAGTAATTTATAAAGAAAAGAGGTTTCGTTGGCTCATGGTTTTGCAGGCTGTAGATGGTGCTGGCATCTGCTCAGCTTCTGGGGAGGTCTCAGAGAGCGTTTACTCATGGCAGAAGGTGAGGTGGGAGCAGGCACATTACGGGGTGAAAGTAGGAGCAAGTGTGTGTGTGTGTGTGTGTGTGTGTGTGTGTGGCAGTGGGGGGTTGGGTACCACACACTTTTAAACGACCAGATCTCAGATCTCATGACAACTCGCTATTGAGAGGACAGCACCAAGCCCCGTGACCCTAACACCTCCCACCAGGCCCCACCTCCAACACTGGGGTTTACCTTTCAACGTGCGATTTGGATGAGACATCCAAACTCTATCAGCCACCCTTTCTCCTAGGTGACCCCCACCCCCGTCCAGGAAGCCTCAGTTAATGCAGTTCCTGGGGTGTGATCAGGCTGGATGTTTTTCTGTCCTAAGCTCATACCCTTGTGCTACTCCATGGTCACAGCGACACATTCGGAATGAATGATTTGTGTCATGACTGACTTAACGTCTTTCAAGAATGCAAACTCTATCAGGGCAGCGATTTTTGTTCTGTTTGTTCAATTATGCATCCCAAGACCTAGAACAGTGGCTGGCCCAGAGTAGGTGCTCAGTAAATATTTGTTGCATAAACAAATGCCTAATATGTTCTGACAAAAAATAAATAAATAAAATAACCCCCCCCCAAACTCCCAAAAAACAAATGAATAAGAAGAGCACTGGGGCTGGGTGTGGTGACTCATGCCTGTAATCCCAGCACTTTGGGAGGCTGAGGCAGGAGGATCACCTGAGGTCAGGAGTTCAAGACTAGCCTGACCAACATGGAGAAACCCCACCTCTACTAAAAACACAAAAAATTAGCTGGGCGTGGTGACACATGCCTGTAATCCCAGCTACTCAGGAGGCTGAGGCAGGAGAATCGCTTGAGCCTGGGAGGTGGAGGTTGTGGTGAGCTGAGATCACGCCACTGCATTCCAGTGTGGTGACAGAGCAAGACTCTGTCTCAAAAAAAAAAAAAAAAAGAATGAAAATTAGAACATATTCCCTCCCACAGGCAGGTCCTCCCACAGGCAGGCCCTGTTATTCTGAGACCCCAGGGCTCTCCCTTCTGAGGGCCTTGCAGGAGGAATCTCTCTTCTGAATCTCTCTATGGCCCAGCTTCCTGCATTTTGGGGCACTTCAGCACGTTGTCAGGCTGTTTGGGTTTGGATTGCAAAGCAGTCAAATATGTTTTCAAGGGAGAGGAGGGAGAAAAAAAATTCCACCCCACCCCACCAGAGCCTTCTTGGGAAACATCCACAGGCATGGCTCGGTCTCCAGATTGGAGATGGAGCTGAGAAGCAGCCGGATGACGGATGCTGGCGAGAAACCACCAGTTCTTGGGGCCCCGCCTGATGCAGTTCCTCCAGCAAAGATTTTCTGGCATCGTGGACTATCTGTCTGCTTCTCTGGCCGTCTGCAGCGTCTCCTCGCTCCTTCTCCCCTGGTAACAAGGCCTGATTCAGATATCTTTGAATTAGGGACACCTCAAGCACAACATCAATAAGAAAAAATAGGAAGGAGAGTGTAAATGAGAAAATGGAAGATTGACTATAGTAAATGTTTGCTGTGGTACGGCAGAAATGCGGTGGGATAATTTCTTGAGGTGACTTTGTGCCCTGTTGATGCTGCTATGCTAGAATCAGAAAGACTGAGCACAATCGGTTTTGGTTTTTGGTGTTTTTTTCTGTCTACCCTCTGTCCAAGGATGTCTCCTCTTGCCTCCAGTGGGGGTAGAGAACCACACTCTAGATCTTAGGTGAGCCTGCAGTGAAGGAACAAATGGCCCTTTTGCCCTCGTTCCCAGGCTCCATTAGCTCTTTCCTATAGGCTCACAGTCATCTCCCTTCTCTGTGCCTCAGTTTCTTCATCTGTAAAATGGGCAGAGTAATACTCTCATGGGGCTATTGTGAGGATTAGGTAAGTTAATATAGGTAAAGCAGCCAGGTGCGGTGGCTCATGCCTGTAATCCCAGTACTTTGGGAGGCCAAGGCTGGCGGATCACGAGGTCAAGAGATCGAGATCATCCTGGCCAACATGGTGAAACCCCGTATCTACTAAAAAATACAAAAATTAGCTGGGTGTGGTGGTGTGCTCCTGTATTCCCAGCTACTTGGGAGGCTGAGGCAGGAGAATTGCTTGAACCTCGGAGGTGGAGGTTGCAGTGAGCTAAGGTCGCGCTACTGCACTCCAGACTGGTTCCTGGCGACAGAGCAAGACTCTGTCTCAAAAAAAAAAAAATATATATATATATATGTATATATTTTAAATATATATATATATGTATATATTTTAAATATATATATATATTTTTAAATATGTATATATTTTACATATATATATTTTAAATATATATATTTTTTACATATATATATTTTAAATATATATATATTTTTTACGTATATATATGTAAAACACTCAAAACAGTATCTGGCACATAGTAAGTGCTCAATAAATTTTGGGTATTATTATCTTCCTTCTTTCCCTCCCTTCCCTTCCTTCCCTCCCTCCCTCCCTCCCCTCCCTCCCTCCCTTCCTTCCCTCTCTTTTTCTCTCTTTCTTTCTTCCTCTTTCTTTCTCGAGATGGGGGTCTACTCTATGTTGCACAGGCTACTCTCAAATGGCTAGGCTCCAGTGATCTCCTGCCTCCCAAAGTGCTGAGATTATAGACGTGAGCCACTGTGCCCAGCAAGGAGGAGAAATATTAAGGATAGGTATCAGTTATCCAGAGAAACAGAATCAGTAAATATACTGTGTGTGTGTGCATATAGAATCAGTAAATATACTGTGTGTGTGTATGTGTGTGTATATGAATAAATTTATTTCAAGGAATTGAAACACATGATTGTGAGGCTTGGCAAGTCTGAAGTCTGTAGGGCAAGCTGGAAGACTGGAAGCTCTTGGGCAGAAGCTGATGTTGCAGTCTTGAGGCAGAGTTTCTTTTTCCCTAGGAAACTTCAATTTTGCTCTTAAGACCTTTCAATTGATTGGATGAAATCCACTCACTTTATGTAGGATAATCTCCTTTCTTTAAAGACAACTGACTGTAGATGTTAACCACCTGAACAAAATATCTCCCCAGCAACCCTTAGATTAGTGTGTGATTGACTAACTGGGTACTATAGCCTCGCCATGTTGACTTATAAAGCTGGCTCTCAGGATTCTAACCTGGTTAACGTGTCCCTGTGCAAATAGCCTGCACTGCCTGCTGGGCCTGATCCCCCTGGCGAAGCTTCCTTCCTCTTCTCTCACCCCTGCTTCTCCTCCTCCCATTTCTTTTTCATTTCTTTCTTTCTTCTTCTTCTTTTTTTTTATTTTGAGACAGAGTCTCACTCTGTTGCCCAGGCTGAAGTGCAGTGACGTGATCTTGGCTGACTGTAACCTCTGCCTCCTGGGTTCAAGTGATTCTTGTGCCTCAGCCTCTTGAGGAGCTGGGTTAACAGGCATGCACCACACCACACCCAGTTAGTAGAGACAGGGTTTCACCATATTGGCCAGGTTCGTCTTGAACTCCCAACTGCAGATGATCCACCTGCCTCGGCCTCCCAAAGTGCTGGGATTACAGGCATGAGTCACCGTGCGCAGCCTCCTCCTCCCTTTTCAATGCTGCCTCGTCTCTTAAGGCCACGCACCTCCCCTGCAGTCCTGACTCTGATGTGACTCTTCCCTTTCCTCCGTATTTCTCCTGTCTTTTGGGTTCTTGGGGAGACAGAGGGGAAAAAGCCCAAAGAGGGGGCCTGGACTCACAAAGGCAGCTTGCTTCTCTTTTGTTCAGGGTTGACCCTGGCTATTAAAGGAAGAGAAAGATCGGACATCACTCACTGCCAGGGTGACCCACCCAACTTTCAGGAACTCATGCAGCTTGAAAGCTTGTCTGTCTCCTTCCCAGTCTTTAATTACATGAACAGGCTGCCTTTCCTTGTCCCTGGCTCTACCCATTTTTTCTTGGCTTTGATCCCAATAGATGGGGGAGAGACCTTCCTATTCCCATGGCTGGTGACTGTCTTCCAGCCAGGAGTTTTGGTTGGAAGACGAGGTGGTGGTACATGTGCATTTCTCAATCAGTTATAAAGTGTGTCCTCCACCCACACCCTCTTCCCTCGCCGCGGGCTCATGACTCTTCTGCTGCAAATTCCTTATTACGCACAACTTTGTCACAGTCTCCCTCTGGTTGTAAAATTTTATTTTAAAACAGTGTTTGCTGTGAAATATTTACAGATGAAATTATATCCTGTCTGGAATTTGCTTCAAAATAATGCAGGAGAGGTAAGTGGGTGGGCCGTAGTTGAAACTAGATCTGCCATAAATTGATATTAATCAAGCGCCAGGTGTGGTGGCTCATGCCTGTAATCCCAGCACTTTGGGAGGCAGAGGTGGGTGGATCATGAGGTAGAGTTCGAGACCAGCCTGGCCAACATGGTGAAACCCCATCTCTACTAAGATACAAAAATTAGCCGGGTGTGGTGGTGCGTGCCTGTAATCCCAGCTACTTGGGAAGCTGAGGCAGGAGAATTGCTTGAACCCAAGAGGCAGAGGTGGCAGTGAGCCAAGATTGCACCATTGCACTTCAGCCTGGGCAACAGAAAAAGACTCTGTCTTGAAAAGAATAAATAAATAAAATAAAATAATAAAAAATAAGATATTAATAAAAATAATATTAACGTTATAATTGTTGAAGCTGGATGGTGAGTATATGGGGAATCAATATACTATTCTGTGTACTATTAAATATGTTAAAAAATTTCCATAGTGAAAAATTTACAGAGGAAAAAACACTTTGAAGTCCTTACTTAAGGTTTCCAATAGAGTTCCTCAAAAATATACTCAAGGTTCCACAGATGTTTGATTAAATATATGATTTAATGTATTCTTAATTCCCCCCCCCAACACACTTTGCACCTCCTGTATTCTTAATTCTTAAAGACCTGAGACAACAGGATGTTGTATAATAGTATAGAGTTAGGATTGGCAAACTCTGTGCAGGCGAAGTAGTAAATATTTTTAGCTTTTTGGGTCATATAGTCTTTCCTGATTGGAGCGCAAAAGCAGCCATTGGCAATGTGCAAATAAATATGCATGGCTATGTTCCAATAAAACTTTATGAGCACTGAAATTTGAATTTCATATTATTTTCACATGTCATATTATGAGATAGAATTCTTTATTTAAAAAGAGGCATTAAAAATGTAAAAAAGCACTCTTAGTTTGCAGGGGTTACAAAAACAAGTGGCAGGCTGGGTTTGGCTTGTGTGTCGTGGTTTGCTGACCCCTGCCATGGATGGGAGTTTAACAAACTGGAGATGGTCAGCAAGTTACTTTGGCCTTCCAGAATTGATTTGCTTCTTTGAAGAACCTGGTAAATAAAACTTCTCCTGTTATCTCTGTGCATGTTAAAAAAAAAAAAAAAGCAAAATAAAACAAAAACTCAAGCCAACTACAGCATATGTTGATTGAAAAAGAATAAAATAATTAAGATGTGAAGTACAAGCGTGAAAGACGCCTTTCCTCATTGCACATCCCCTATCCCACTACCCAGAGGTAACAATCTGGGTCTCAGTCCTCCAGGGACCTTGAAACACACTTCTTCACCTTCTTTTTCTTCCCTGGAAGATCAGATATACATCAGTGCAACTGTGAGGACCAAGAAGAAAATAAGGTTTGCTGAACTCTTCCTCCAGTGTCAAGAATTAGACACTTTATATTTTGAGAATTGGTCTACCCACTGGCAGGCGAGCTCTTGGTCCTATCTGGTACTCCAAGTGAGAAGGAATGGTTCTACGTCTGAGCTGATGTGTGTCAGTGTTGCTCTAAAAATAGGTGACTCATGATACCTGTTAGCAGGGTCCCAATAGGGAGCCCAGACCTTAGGCAAGGCTTTCCCCTTGCCTCAACTTCCCCAGTCTCTCTGGCCCCGTTTGGATCCCCAGGCATGGGTGGCTAAGGTTTCCGGTTGAGTTGTGAGCCTGATGTCTCTACATTTTTGCTTTTTATCTCTTTCTCTTTCTCTTTCCATTAAAAAAAAAATTCTGAGAGTGGACACTAATTTGACTCTCAGCTTCTTTCCTATTTTTTTCTGTAGGGAATCAAACCAGGCTATTTTTGTTCAGAAGATGGGAAAATACATTGAAGGCAGAGAGAAAAAAAGCACGAGAGAGAATGCGCCCACTGCTTCCGCTGGGATCCTCACCGCCTGTTCTTGAGTTTTCCATGGGAAGCACTTAGGTACTCAGAACAAAGCCTAAGTGGTGTGTGTGCTGCATTTTTCTTTTAGAACCAAGGAGGAGCCTCAGGGATTAGCTGGTCCAAACCACTCACCTCAGAGATGGGGAAACAGGCTCAGAGAGGTAGAAGGCGGGAAGTGGGGGAGGAGTGGCTGCAGGATGTGTGATGGCCAAGAGGTGAGGGTGGCAGGTCAAGATGGTCCTTGAATGCCCAGCTTGAGACTTGGCCTCCTCTGGGGGTGGTGAAAGGCTCCTGGGAGGTTCAGGCAGGGCAGAGGCGGTTCAGATATACTTCAGAGGGATCGTATTGTTCTGTAGATGAAGGACTGTGGGGTGTGAGGCTGGAGCTGGGCAGCCTGGGTGGAGGTGAGGAAGGATGGACTGTGTTTGGTGATGGGGGGTCAAGGCAGGGGCTTTTGCCCAGATGGGGAGATGTGCACCTTTGAGGGTGGGCGTGAAGGAATCTTGGAGAGAGAAAGACTGAAAATAGGAGACTATCACCCGGACACAGCAAGATCTTGGGGGTGGGGACCTGGGGCCAGGCGAGGGAGGAGGGGAGGATGGAGGGGTCAGTGGGTGGCCTGGACAGCTGGGGAATCCAGTGTGCAGGGTTGTACCCAGCCACAACTCTGTTCATGGTGGTGTCAGGAACTCCTGACCCTAGAGGACATTGGCCACTGACAGGACAAGCCAGATGGATGACCGCAGTGTCCCCTGCACACCATGTCCTTTTGGCTCTTGTCAGGAAGTGGCATCCAGGTAGTGCCAGCTACTGTTTAATGATGGTTTATGTGAGGAAGTAGAAAAGTTCATGACCACAGTGAAGAACTGCCCACTGGGCATCTGGACATCCCCGATTTGCGTTCCTGCCTTTACTTCCTGGGCCAGGTTCCTTCATTATATCAAGCAGCACTCTACCCATATTTCTTTCAGATCCTTTCCGATTTCTGACAATTGGTTTCTTCGTCGTTAAGCTGGACAGAGGCAGGAATACTTTAATGTGCTTATTTTTATCTCATTGGTTACATAAGTTCCCTTGTAAGTAAGTTCTATGGTCCCTGGAAGTGTCAGTGCAGTAGATTAAATTGACTCATCAATATTTTTAGTCCTTCTTCCTGAAGGTCAGCCTTTAAGCAAATTGCATCATTATCGCTACTGAGCTAAGGGCCCTTTCACCATTCACCTCATTCTTGAGGATGGGGACTTTAGAATCATAGAGTTACAGTGTTGGAGTCAATTTGTGAGAAGGAGTGGAGGCAGCTGGGGGAGAGCCTTCTGGGCTGAGCAGGAGCATGGGCGAAGGCATGGAGGTTCCCTACAGCCTGGCTCCTTTGGAGAGCTGGATCCTTTAGCCAAGGGGCTGAGACATAGCAGGGTGAGGGCGATGGGTGTCAGTCACAGGGTAAGTACAGAGATGGGATGCTTAGGCTTCATCCAAGGAAGACAGTTTTGGCTGCACAGTGGAGGTGCATGGAGAGGAGGGCAGGGAGGCGGGGGTCCATTTGAGAGCGACCAGTTTCTGCACCCCCCAAGAGAGCTTCAGAAGACCAGCTTCATAATTTCAGAGCCCAGTGTAAAATGAAAATGTGGAACATTTGTTGAAAAATTAAGTATAATGAAATAGGACTCAGCCACATCAAGGAATGAAGTACTGATGCATGCCACAATGTGGATGAACGTCCAAAACGTTATGCTAAATGAAAGAAGCCACAGCACAGGCCACAAATTCTATGAGTCCATTTATGTGAAATATCTAGAACAGGCAAACCTGTAGAGACAGAAAGCAGGTTATTGGTTGTCTGGGGATGGGAGCGAAGGCTATGCTTGCCTCATGGGTACAGGGTTTCCTTATGGGGTGATAAAAAGATTTTGGAACTAGATAGGGGTGGTGGATCCTGCATCCTGCAGTCTAACAGAGTCACAGCAGGAACTCCACAGTTCTTCAATTGCTCCAACCTGCAGGGATGTCGGTGATGACACTTTCCAGGCTCACCTGGACAAGAGTGACTGCTTGAACTTCCAGAATGCAGTCCATTGCATTAGAAGGGTCACCCCAGCCTTGGCAACAAAGTGAGACTCTGTCTGTACAAACAGTAAAAAAAATTAGCCAGGCATGGTGGCATAGGTCCTGAGTAGTCCTAGCTACTTGGGAGGCTGGAATGGGAAAACAGGTTGAGCCCAGGAGTCCAAGGTTGCAGTGAGCTATGATGGCGCCACTGCACTCCAGACTGGGTGACACAGCAAGACCTTGTGTATTAAAAAAAAAAAAAAACAATATTACCCCTCAGAGGGGTCTTACTGCTCAGACCACCAGGAGACCCTGCCCCTGCACTCTCCCTGCCCCTGCACACCTGGACAGTTCCTCACCAGCACCCTGTATGAAGCTTGGGAGCTGGGGGCAGTCCACTTTAATCAGACTACCTTGACCTTATGGAAATCTTTTTTTTTTTTTAAATGAAGTCTAGCTCTGTCACCCAGGCTGGAGTGCAGTGGTGCGATCTCGGCTTACTGCAACTTCTACCTCCCTGGTTCAAGTGGTTCTTCTGCTTCAGCCTTTTGAGTTGCTGGGATTACAGGTGTCTGACATCACACCCAGCTAATTTTTGTATTTTTAGTAGAGACGGGGTATCACTGTGTTGGTCAGGCTGCTCTTGAACTCCTGACCTCGTGATCTGCCCGCCTTGGCCTCCAAAGTGCTGGGATTACAAGCGTGAGCCACCCCGCTGGCCGACCCTAGGGAACTCTTAACCCTTGAGCAAGTAGAGGAGACTCCAGCAAGCTGGAGACTGCACTCCAGCCTGGGTGACAGAGCTAGACTCCGTTTCAAAAAAAAAAAAAGATTTCCGTAGGGTTAAGGCATTCTGATTCAAGTGGACTGCCCCCAGCCCCTAAGCTTCATACAGGGTGCTGGTAAGGAATTGTCCAGGTGTGCAGGTGCAGGGGGTGGTGTCTCCTGGTGGTCTGAGCAGTAGGAATCCTCTGAGAGGTAATATTGTTTTTTTTTTTTTAACAAACAGGATCTTGCTGTGTCACCCAGGGTGGAGTGCACTGGGACCATCATAGCTCACTGCAACCTTGAACTCCTGGGCTCAAGCTGTTTTCCCACTCAACCTCCCAAGTAGCTGGCTACAGCCTATTCTCCTGGTTATCATCGGCCACTGCTCCCAGCGCATCTCCTGGAGTGATCTCTAAGAATGTAGTTCCTGGAGCACTCTGTGCTGCGGCTGCGGCTGGGATTTGCTCCGGCTGCTCTGTGAGCAGGCCACCAAGTGGGGCTTCATGAAGCCAGACTGCAAACCCCACGTTTACCCTCATCGGGTGCACGTTATTGTGCATATCTTTGGGCTTACCTGGAACCCAGTTTCCTCATTTCCCAAGGAGCAATGACACAAATAACACAGTAGGCTAGGAGCATATAAGGTGGAAAAGGAGAGATGGGAACATCTGCTGGATTGTCTGTGCCAGGCGCGTTACCAGTGGTTTATTATCTATGTTAATTCTTACATCAGCCCTGTGAGGGGAGTGAATGTCCCCATTTGCAGCCGATTGGGATTCGGAGAGGTTAATTAACTGGCCCAAGTTTGCACAGCTAAGACTCTGCTGACTGGGAGTTGAATCCTGGTTTTATGATTTCAGAGTGCCTGTCTCTTTGTATCAGTTTTCTATTGTTGCTCTAATAAATTATCCCAAGCGTAGTGGCTTAAAAAACATAAATGTATTTAATTTATCTTGCAGTCCTAGAGAAGATAAATCCCATGTTGGTCTCACTGGGTTAAGATCAGAGTGTTGACAAGGTACATCTTTTCTGGAGGCGCTAGAGGGGAATCCATCTTCTTGCCCTTTCTGGCTTCTAGAGGCTTCCTGCATTCCTTGGCTTGTGGCTAAGTTCTTCTCCTGCTGTGCCTCTCTGGTTCTCTGACTACAGTCAGGAAAGGCATCTCATCTTATGAGGACTCACATGATTAGACTGGATGAACCAAATAACTCAGGATAATCTCACCCATCTAAGAGTCCTTCACCTTAGTCATTCTTACAAAGTCCCTTTTGCCTTGTAAGGTACTGTATTCACAGGTGCTGGGGATTAGGAGGTGGACATCGATGTGTGTGTGTGTTAGAGGGAGAGGGGACATTCCTCTGACTACCATGCCCTTCTAGAATGATGGATTCCCGACTCAACAGATGCAGAGCCATATTCTTCCAAAAGCTTTGGTTTCCTCGCATGGTTGGGAAGTTCTTTCACACTTTTTAGATGAGCTATGTTTCTGCCTCTGTGTATGTGTGTGTGTGTGTGTGTGTGTGTGTGTGTGTGTGTGTGTGTGTGTGTGTTTGTGTGTGAAGATCTGTTAATTTATAGTAGTAGCTTGGACATTTGGCATGAATGTCATGAATTCTGTGCCAAAAATTATGTGTCATCAGGCACTCTCATTGCATTTCAGCTAGTCTGCAAAGAGATTGCTAAGTATTATATGAGATGAGAGGACCACAAGGGCAGGTTTTAAGCACAATTATTTCCTCCAGCCCTCTGATTTGGAGCGTCATAGAATTTGAGAAGTGCATGAAAACTTCTCCTCTAAGCACCCCGAAGATCTTTCAGCCAGATGGAAATACTGTGAGCGAAGGGAGCATACTACTTATTATAGGGGTTTACTCCAAGGTCAACTGTTTCATTGCTTGGAACACTTTTATTTTTCTGCAGTGGAAACATGTCTCTCTTTGGTGTTTACCCACAGGTCCTGGTTCTGTCCTCTGGGGCACATTGGTTACCTTTCTGCAGGGAGGTGAAAACAGAGATCCTTAAGCCATATGTCTCTTCCTCTTCAAGCTAAATGTCCCCTGTGACTTTGAAGGCTTTTTCACAGCCCGTTCATATTCCTTAGGCACAATGAATTTATTCACATCCCTGTTAAAATGTGGTGACCAAGCATCTTTCCCCAATTCAGTGCCCTTTCCTCTTCCCTCTACCTACTCTCCCTCTCAGGGTGCTGCCTCTCTCCTCCTTGAGACGTTCTCGCACAGAAGGCCTCCTTCTGAATTCCTTACTCCCATAACAGGGCTTGTTGGGTCTTCCAGGAAAATAAAGCCCAGCACTAAGGGCATTCTGAGGTTGCTGACCCTCTCCGAAGAGGAATGGGCGGGGGTCTGTCATGAGCTGAATTGTGTTGCTCCAACCTCCTCAAATTCGTATGTTGAAGTCCCAACTCCTAGTACTTCAGAATGTGACTATATTTAGAGATAGGACTTTGAAAGGGGTAATGAAGGCAAACTGAGGTCATAGGGGTACACCCCAATCCAATATGAGTGGTGTCCTTCTAGAGAAGATGAGGACACAGATATGTATGTGCACCCTGTGAAGACGCAGGAAGATGACTATTTGCAGGCCAATGAGAGAGGGCTCAACAAAACCAACCTTGCCAAAATTTTGATCCTACAATTCTAGCTTCTAAAATCATGGGAAAATAGTCGGGTGCAGTGGCTTATGCCTGTAATCCCAGCACTTTGGGAAGCCGAGGCAGGCGGATCACTTGAGGCCAGGAGTTCGAGACCAGCCTGGCCAACATGGCAAAATCCTATTTCTACTAAAATACAAATATTAAACAGGCATGGTGGTGTGTGCCTGTATTTTCAGCTACTTGGGAGGCTAAGGCAGGAAAATTGCTTGAACCTGGGAAGCAGAGTTTGCAGTGAGCCGAGATCACACCATTGCACTCCAGCCCGGGTGAATGAGACTCCATCTCAAAATAAAATAAAAATAAATAAATTCAAAAGAAAATGGATTTCTGTTGTTGAAACTACCTGGTCTTGGGCAGCCCCTGCAAACTCATTCTGGGTTTTCATCATCAGAACCACCCCAGTTGGCCTCTCCTCCTTTCCAGAGGCGTCATACCCTACTAGCCATAAAGAGGGAAGATGACTTCGGGAAAAAACCCCCAAATATGATTAGGTTCCCAGTAGGCCACCCTCTGGATAACTTAGGGCAGAGCTTTGGCAGCACCTCTGCTTCTCCAGAAAGTCAGATTCTAATTTTCTTTCTTTTTTTTTTTTGAGCTCTTGTTGCGCAGGCTGGAGTGCAATGGTGCTATCACAGCTCACCGTGACCTCTGCCTCCCAGGTTCAAGCAATTCTCCTGCCTCAGCCTCCTGAGTAGCTGAGATTACAGGAATGCGCCACCACACCCAGCTAATTTTGTGTTTTTAGTAGAGGTGGGGTTTCTCCATGTTGGTCAGGCTGGTCTCGAACTCCCGACCTCAGGTGATCTGCCCACCTTGGCCTCCCAAAGTGCTGGGATTACAGGCGTGTGCCACTGTGCCTGACCCCAGGTCCTAATTTTCTTTCCTGGTTTATGGATTCCCTCTGGACCATGGGAGCCATTCATTGTCCCTGGGTGCCTGAAGTGGCAGCTCTGACTCACTTCCTTATTTCTAATGGAGAGAAAGTGGATTTAATAAGGCTAGAAGGTGGGACACCCTGGTGAACAACATGGATTTAGCCACACTCTAGGAAGGCTTCTAGATGCACCTGGGCAAGCTGATGGTTCTGAGATGGCACTCCGCGTCAGCACTGGACAGTAGCTTGAGGAGTTGGTTGGGGTCTGGCCTCCAGAACGCGGCTGGAATGAGACAGCCAAGGTGAGTTTTGGAGCATGGCACCTGGAAGTTTGCACCCCAGCAAAGTGGCCACCTATCCCCACGTGCCTTCATGGGGTTCATTTCTATGAGGTGTAGGATTTTGAAGATCATTGTGAGCTGGATGCCTAAACTATGTTAAAAGCAAGATGAAGTTCATCCCTTTCTGTGGATTCAGCACAGATGGATCTCAAGCCAGGAGTTGATTCTAGAAGTTGAGAAAGGCCAGTGCAGAAAGAAATGCAGCCCTCTGATTGGGTAAGCATGTCACTGGGAGCAACCAGACAGAGGGGCAGGAGGCAGGGGTCTGCAGGGGAGGGTCCCAGGGTGGTAGAACCCTTATCATGGACAGCTGGCTTTCTCCTGTGTTCCGTGTTGTGAGCCAAAACCAGTCATCTTGGTTACAGAGACCGTTTTCTTATAAGAGCAAAGGGTAGATGTATTAACGTATGTCTGTTTCGAAAGTAGGAGAAAGGTGGAAAATGAGGGATTTAAGGGGGGGTGGGGGGTGAGGTGGGGTGGGGACCTTTGACCCAGCTGAGGCAGGGTGATTTACAGGAAGGAGGGAGGCTGGGGAATGTGTAAGTAACGGAGTGTTTCCATCCCTTTTCCCTCTCAGGCTGAATCACAGCTCTGAGCCCACTGGGGCCAGCAGTGAGCACTTATGTGCTGGGTTTTGAGATTCTGTTATCTCTGGGCTGAGATCCTATACATGTTGAGATTACCTGAACTGATGATGTTGACGGTGAAGCTTGTGGCTGCTGATGTTGTAATCCTTAGGGATCATTCTGTGGTGTGGCGTGAGGCCAAAAATTAAGGGCTAATATTATGTGCTATCTTGACATTTGGTGAAACTGGGAGGGCCTCAAATAGCCTAAATGTAAGTTTCTCTTCCAACTCTGTTCCCATGCATAAGGTCTGCAACCAAGCAACCCTTCTCATCATGGGGGCCGCATGCAGTTCCTGCTTATCCCTGGGTAGCAGGTTTCAGTTCCATGCCAGCCTGTGGAGTTACTCAAACAAGCCTGTTACACCCTCCTGTGAGAACCAGGTTTTGCCCCATCCTCTCGATGCTACAAAGCCCGCCTCCCACAGACCCTGGCTTTTCGCTCTGCTCCTGCATGCAATCCCTGTGTGGCCCTCTGTGGTTATGATATCCTCCTTAACCCTGGCTGTGAGCATATGTGATCAATACACAGCTGTCGAGCGTATGTGTCCACTGTGGGATGTTGTGCACTTGGCTATCTGCATAGCCATAGGGTGGGAATCCCTCCCTCACCATTGAGGTGAAGAGGAGGCGATTAAAACAGATGCTCTTCCCAGCTCTGCCTGACAGCTGTCATTTTAGGCTCTCTGGAGGGTGGAACTGCTGTTCTCAGTTTAATTCAATTAAGCCTTTTGAGTTGCTCAGACCAAATTTCCTCTGGGCTGGGCAGGAGGGCACCACTCAGGGTCAAGCCTGGGTTTCTTCATGCTCTTACCCCTAGGTCACTCTTTGCTCCTTCTTTTGATCCAGGGTAGCAGGTATAGTGCCTCATGAGCCCTGCTGCACCCGGAAGACCTCTTTTCCTCTCCTTGGAGGCACTGATGAAATAAGACCTCTGATGACTATCTTGGTTTACCAGCATTCCCATGGTTCAGATGCTTCCTTTCTAGATGAATGAAAGAGTGAATGACTGATTCTGTGTAATAAGGAAGGCCAGGTGTGGTGGCTTACGGCTATAATCCCAGCACTTTGGGGGGCTGAGATCACTTTGGGAACACTTGAGGCCAGAAGTGTGAGACCAGACTGGCCAAGGTGGCAAAACCCCATCTCTACTTAAAAAAAAAAGAAAATTAACCGGGTATGGTGGCTCATCTGTAATCCCAGCTACTCGGGAGGCTGAGGCACAAGAATCGCTTGAACCCACGAGGTGGAGGTTGCAGTGAGCTGCAATTACACCATTGCACTCCAGCCTGGGCAACGGAGCAAGACTTGGTCTCGAAAAAAAAAAGATTAAAAAATAAGTCCGTATCATAAGGAAGTTTGGCTTGATGTTCCCTAGGGTTGTGTATTAGGGTAAAAGGCACAGCTGCTATAACAAAAGACTCCCAAATACCATGGCTTAAGGAACAAAGAAGTCGACTGTCTCCCACATAATAGTCAAAGGTGATGTTCCGTAGCTCTGCTCCACATGGATGTGCAGGATCCCAGGCTTATAATGACTCTGCCATGTTTATGTGGCTTCCAAGGTCACTTTGATGATTGCCATCTTGTCAGTAGAAGGAGAAAAATGTGCGAACTCAGGGCATAAGGACCATGAATGTCTTTGTAAACAAGTAAGATAGAAATGGCACATGTTATGTCCACTCATACCCTATCCCTGACCTGCAGAGAAGCTGGGACTGCAGTTCCTGGAAAAACAGCCTTGTCCCAATCACAGCTACTATGGAGTAAGGGGAGTTGGACTTGGGTGGACAGCTAGCAGTTTCCTTCAGTAGGAGCAACTTGATGGGGATAGAGGGACATAGGACTGGGACTCAGAGGACATTAGTTCAAGTCCTGGATTCCCCTCTTGCTACCCTTGTGTTCTTGAACAAGCTCCTCCCCTCTGAGCTGCACTGTCTCTATCTTGATTCCAGTGTCATCTGTGGGATCAAGACGACGGCCCTGAATAACTCACTGAGTTGTTTCAAGGATCAAAATGACATGCCCTATAAGCTTAGCTTTGCTGGCATGGGTAACATATCCCAATGTCCTTGGCTTCTTCTGTGCCCTATGGGCAGGGGATTCTCTACCTTGATATCCTGGTTGCCTGTGAGGCTCATCTTCACAAAATTGGCTGTTTACTAAGAGCCAGTGAGTCAGTGGGGATTGGCATGGGGGCTAGCCCCAAGTGCTCAGCAACTCCTCATCTCCGGCCAGCAGATCCCTCTGGGGTGCCTGCCTCCACTTACAGCTTTAGGAACTAAGTTCCTTTTCTGCTGAGAAAATTGAAAGCATTCAGAAAAAAGATTTGAACATATGTAGTGGAGGAAAAAAGGAG
Source organism: Cacajao melanocephalus (assembly GCA_963573385.1). NCBI lineage: Eukaryota > Metazoa > Chordata > Mammalia > Primates > Pitheciidae > Cacajao > Cacajao melanocephalus. Next base: position 26,582 of record CAUYLG010034032.1, read on the forward strand.
TCAGACAGGTGAGCGTTAGAGCTGGGGTTTTCAATCTTGGGTTCACGGACCTTTGCAGAGGCCAGGGTGGTGACCCCCGTTGAAAGTGCAATGCAATAGTTTGCGGGAATGGTGCACATGGCCTCAAAAAATTTCCTCCAGGGGAGAAGTTCCATGAAGTTACCAAAATCTCTAATGAGTCCTTGGTTTAGGAGGGCTAAGAAGCCTGCGAATGGATAGACCATCTCAACCAGTGCCCTGTAAAAAGGACAATGACCAACTGGTATGTGTTTAGGGAAGGTGGTCCAGAAGCTGAGAGGACAGAAGGCAAATTTTATGAGAAGGACTTTGTAGAGAGAAATTGGGCCACTCACTTCGGAGATGAGAGGGTGGGACATAAGGGCAGGACATAGATATGGCCATCAGATTTCTGCTGGGCAGGGTAGCAGGGCCATGAGTGCTCTGCCCACATCGCCCTACAGTCTTCATTCCTGAACATGCAGATGGTTTCCTATGACAAGTTCTTGCAACTCTGACTGAGGGCTTTCTCTGGCTGCAGAAGCTCACTGGTGCATGGGCCAGGTTAAAATACTAAGGATTTTATACCCCTGGGAGCAGCACTCAACCAATGATGGATATAAATGGGTAGGCAAAACCCCAGCTTCCTCACCCCTTGGGTGGGATAACTCTAAGGTATGGTCTATGTCCGCATTGAACAATAGAAATATGTGAGTCATAAGTGTGAGTCATATATGCTTTTAAATTAAAGTGAAAATAAATAGCTAGGCGTGGTGGCTCGTGCCTGTAATCCCAGCACTTTGGGAGGCTGAGGGAGGTGGATCACTTGAGGTCAGGAGTTCGAGACCAGCCTGACCAACATGGTGAAACTCTGTCTTTACTAAAAATACAAAAATTAGCCAGGCATGGTGGCAGGCGGCTATAATCCCAGCTACTCAGGAGGCTGAGGCACAAGAATCACTTGAACTCGGGAGGTAGAGGTTGCAGTCAGCTGAGATCACACCACTGCACTCCAGCCTGGTAGATAGAGTGAGACTCAATCTCAAAAAAAAAAAAAATGAAATTAATTTTAACACTATATTTAACCCAATATAGTAAAAATATTGTTATTTCATAATCATACATAATATAAAAATCATTAATGAGATATCTTACGCTTTTTAAAAATACCAAGTCCTCAAAATCTGGTATGTATTTTGCACTTACTCTACATCTCAATTTGGACTAGCCACATTTCGAGTACCCAATAACCCCATGTGGCTGGTGGGTGCTGAGTTGGCCAGCACAATTCTGTATCATCTCCCAGAGGTTTTCCAGAGGGATTGAGCTTCAGTTGCCCACAGTGGTAACCGTTTTATGAATACCCCATGTTGGCTTCCATTGTTAACCTGTCTTAGTTCCTCCTCCTCAACGGGGGCTCCTAAAAGCACCTCTGAAATAAATGTCTACTTTTGAGATAGGCAGTCATGAGAACAGAGGTGCTCCAGTGAGGAGCACTAGAACCCACGGATAAAAGTAGCAGGAGAGATATAGGGACAGCACTGCAGCTACTAATTAATTAGTTCATTCATTCAAAAATATGTGTTGAGCTCTTGCTATGTGCCATGAGCTATGTTGGTCACTGTGCAAAAGGGGAGTGGGTACAAAGATCCCCGTCACAAAGGTTGTCTCGGCAGATGCAGAGTGACTGCTTGGTGGGACAGCTCCACAGGACTTCATGAATTAGACTAGGATTTTGATCACATGCTGTTCGGCATCCTTTCCAGCCCATCAACACCGCCTTTCATGATTCATCTGAGCCTTGGGGAAGCTTCTCACGTTGTTAATTGCCTGTATCCCATGGCATGCTGCTCCCTAAAGCTGCAAATCAAGATTTTTGTGACATTTCTTCTCTAGCAGTGACTTGTGATTAGGTTGTTGTTCCTAAAAAAGGTCCATCCCTCATCATCTTTGCAATTTCCCCTTGATTTTCTTGTTTGGCAAATTGCAGTTCTCCAGATAAAGACTGGTTTGGAGTCTACTCACTTTCCCCCTTCATTACTCAGCCGGAAAACATACCTAAAACTCCTGTTGCTGGGACTTCAGAGACCATCTGGTTCAATGCCTGCATTTCAGAGATGGGGAAACTGAGGGCTGGGAAGGGGAAATTGCTTGCCCAAAGTCACATGGTCAAATAATGGTACTGCTGAGATGAAAAGAAAGTGCCTGGGTCTCTGTCTCCTGTCATTTCTATCTCCATCTCTTGGCCTCAACCTGTCCTGGCCCATGGGGCTGGCCCAGCGCAGGCCAATGTTGTGAGTATTTGCACATCACTGGCTGGGAGGTGGGACCTACTCCAGGAAGGAAATGTTTCTTCTCGTGATGGGAGAGAATGTTCTTGGTCCTGAATTGCCCTGAGGCTTTTGGAGGTGGCCACACAGTGGTTAAGGTGAGTCAGAATGTCAGCTCCTCTGCTGACTCTAATGGGTCTCCTGGCTGCTCAAAGTATCAGTTTACACTTCTTTAAAGTGGGAATGGTGACCATAATAACCATGTTGCCTCAGTTTGCTTTGGTGATAAAAGACAAATAAATCCTTGTCTCAGCCCACAAGGTTGGGTCTCTGTTGAATTTGACCATCTCTCATTCCAAGCTGCGCATTGGTCTCTGTACCCAAGCCTCTCCAACTTTCTCAGTCCTTCAAACATGCTGTGCTTTTCCTGCTACCGGGCCTTCGTCTATATTGTTTCATCTACCAACAATACTCTGCACCACCTTCTCTCTCTCTCTTTTTTTTTTTTTTTGAGGTGAGGGTCTTGCTATGTTGCACAGGCTGGACTTGAACTCCTGGGCTCAAGCAATCTTCCCATCACAGCCTCCCGTATAGCTGGGATTATAGGTGTGCACTGCCACATCTGGCTGCCTTCTTTCTAACGGCTCATCTACTTGCTCCTTGTTCTTCCTTCAGATCTTAGCTCAAGAGTAACCTTCTCAGAGAAGTCTTCCTGGACCGCCTGGATGAGTTAAGGCTCCCCACCTTACACCTCTCTTTGGAGCATCTGTTGCGGTATTTCATGATGCTCTCATTGGTGTGATTTGGTGATTCTTGTCTCCCCCATACATAAGACAGTAAGCTCACAAGGGTAGGATGACTGCTGTATTCCTGGCATTAAGCACAGGACCTAGGACATAGTAGCTGCACAATAAATATTTTCTGAGGTTTAAGTGTTGAAAGTCTTTTTGAAAAATAGTTGTTCACCTCATCCTTCTAGTCACCTAGTAATGGAGGTATTATGATCACACCTTGTGGCAGAGATGGTGTTACTAACCAGATATTCCATGTGTTGTCTTATGTTTCTTGGTTCGTGTTTGCTCTTGCAAACAACCTGTAATTTATATTGCATTTTCTTTCTTTTTATTATCAGCAGTAGGCAGCACCAAGTGCCTAGTTCTGGCTAATAAAATATGAGTAGGGCTCATGCATATCACTTCTCAGATAGTTAGAATTCCAGTCTAATGTAGTTCTTCCATTGCCATGTGAATATGGAAGCGTTACATTCCAGATGGTGCAGCTACAAGGTGGAGGAGACTCTGGCTGTCCATGTGGCTATATGGAGCACAGCCCCTCACAGGCTCACTTCGGTAATTTATCATGAGCAATAAATCAATGCTTGCAGTATAAAGGCATTGATTTTTGGACTTGTTCGTTATGTAGCGTAACACTTAGTTTATCCTGACTGATACACTCCCGAGAAAACTAAGCCCCAGAGAGGAGAAATGGCACACTCAAAGTCACATTGAGTTATGGTCAGAGCAAGGATTCTGCTCCTGTTGGTCTCATATGGTGGTGAGGACAGTGGTCACAATTCATTGAAAATGATAAACTGCTGTGTGAAAGATGAGATTTTCAAGGTGTTCTAAAGATGTCTGGTCTAGGGGTTCCATGCTCCACACTTAGTAGGATGGAGGCCAGTGGTGGAAATGAGGCTGTAGAGAGGCCACCATGGACCTGCTGGTCTGGGGGAGATTGTACTACCCTCCAAGTCTGAACTTCTTGCCTCAAAAGGACCACAGTGGCAATGGCCAGCTCTGCTGCCATTTAGAGTGAACATTGGTCCATTTCTCCTGCAATGGAACTGTTCTGTCATGAATGCCACAGAATCTGAATTTTTGGGAGTCAGCTAGTCCAACTGTCTATTGGCCATTATGTCCCCTGGACCACATATCAGGCCAGTGGTCATTCAGGCTTTGTGGGAACACATTCTGCATTTCCAAATCAGACTGGAGGTGAGTCAGCTACCTAAACTAGACCTCAGACTTCCAGCCTCTGCCTCTTCTGCATCTCCAACTCACTCCCAGCTCCCAGAACAGAGAGACCAGCCCACCAAAGGCTTCTTAAAAGAAATGAAGTATGGCCGGGCGCGGTGGGTCATGCCTGTAATCCCAGCACTTTGGGAGGCCTAGGCGGGTGGATCATGAGGTCAGGGGATCTGAAGCAGCCAGGCCAGTATGGTGAAACACCATCTGTACTGGAAATACAAAACATTAGCTAGGCATGGTGTCGCATGCCTGTAGTCCCAGCTACTCAGGAGGCTGACGCAGGAGAATCGCTTGAACCTGGCAGGCGGAGGTTGTAGTGAGCTGAGATCATGCCATTGCATGGGTGACAGGTTAAGACTCCGTCTCACACACACACACACACACAAAGAAGTAAAGAGCATTCTAGGCAGAAGAAATATTATAGCTTGAGCAGCAAAGGCATGGAGATTTCAGAGAACTTGAACTTGGTGTAGCAGGGACAAAAATTAAGGATGACTATTTTTAATATCTTCCCTGATTCTATAGGGAAGAATTCTGGTCTACTTGGTCAGCTCCTGGGTTTACATTTGCTCTTTAGAATCCAGGTAATCCAGGTAGAAATGGAGAGAAAGCACTAAGATGTCAGAAGGTTAAGTTGATCTACCCAATGAAGAACTAATATGGAAACAGATCAAGTGGGTGAGAAATAGAAGAACCTTATGGTCTGGCATTGAGAGTGGATGAAGGAGAGAGGGAGTTTTGGGTTAATTTCTGTGTGAGTAATATTGAAAGCAGTGATAGGAAAAGTTTTAAAGATGTTTGTGGTTGTATGTTCAGAATGTACTTCTCCATTTCTTTGAAAGACTGAGTAATATTTTGAATATTTTGAATTACTTTTGGGTGTTGGCTCTTTCTTACAATATAACGCTGTTTGAAGCCTGGACCACATGGCCCGCATTCACATTTGGGTTACATGATGTTTGGCATTAGACTTGTGAGGAGTTAGTGACAGGATCATCAGGGGTGATCAGGGTAGAGAATGACCATATGTGAGGCGGTCAAGGAGGATGAGTGTCTTTGGAGCAGTGTGGGATCTACTCAGGGTCCCTAGGTCACCAGGTCCTGGTGCTGTGTTCCTCACCTTGTGAGCGTAGCGAGTAACAGTGATGACAATTGCCCACATTGATTATACACTTATGTTGTACCAAATCCCTATAACCTCAGTAGGGAAGGCAGATTCAAGAGGCTGAAGAAGAGACCCAGAGCCAGCAATTGAGGCATGGGGTTTATTAGGGGCTTCCTAACAGGGGAGAGAGTCCAGTGGCAGTGGGTTGGACAGGAGACTGCCTTACATACACACATGGTGCAGTGGTGTGGGCTGGACAAGATATCCACCTTACCACCCAGTGGTGGTGGGCTGGATGACATAACTACACAGCCCAGTCACGGCAGGCTGGGCAAGGAAACTGCAACCACTTGCAAACAGCATGCAGTTTATTTTGCATTTTCTTTCATTCCTTCTTTCTATTATTAGAAAGGCAATGCTGTTTATTGGAAGGAATTAGAGGAAAACACCTTCTTTGTGTGTGTACATAGTAGGTGTGTGTACATAGTATTTATGGATTATATGAGATGTTTTGATACAGGCATGCAATGCATAATAATCACATCAGGGAAAATGTTGTGTCCACCTATCACACTAGCAAATACTAGGTCTTATTCTTTTTTTTTTTTTTGGAGACAGAGTCTCGCTGTGTCATTCAGGCTAGAGTGAAGTAGCATGATCTTGGCTCACTGCAACCTCTGCCTCCAGGGTTCAAGCGATTCTTGTAGCTGGGATTACAGGCATGCACCATCATACCCTGCTAATTTTTTGCATTTTTAGTAGAGAAAGCATCTTACCATGTTGCCCAGGCTGGTTTTGAACTCCTGGATTCAAGCAATTTGCCCTCTTTGGCCTCCCAAAGTGCTGGGATTACAGGCGTGAGCCACTAACTCAGTTTTCTAGCTCTTTTGTACTCATTAATAATTCTCACTCCCCACCCCTCCACCCTCCCACTCCCCTATCCCCCAAATGGCTTTTATATATATAAATATATAAGCACTTTCTTTCTTCTTTCCTTCCTCCCTTCCTCTCTTTCTCTCCTTCTCTCTCTCTTTCTTTCTGATGGAGTATTGCTCTGTCACCCAGGCTGGAGTGAAATGGCGTGATCTCGTCTCACTGCAACCTCTGCCTCCCGGATTCACGTGCTTCTCCTGCTTCAGCCTCCTGAGTAGCTGGGACTACAGGCACATGCCACCACACTCAGCTAAGTTTTTGTATTTGTAGTAGAGTCAGGGTTTCACTGTGTTAGCCAGGATGGTCTTGATTTTCTGACCTTGTGATCCACCCGCCTCGGCCTCCCAAAGTGCTGGGATTACAGGCGTGAGCCACTGCGCCTGGCCAATATTAGCATTTTCATTTAACTCCCACCCCTTAATGACCTCTACCTGGCAACCTTCCTTTATCTTAAAACTCAGGGCCTTAGTCCCTGTACAGCCTATGTTCCATGGGACAGACTGGAGGCTCAGATGTATATCATAGTCAAGGGATGAATCTCTGGGTTGGCCACTCCTGAATTCCCTAGCTTGGAACACATTCAGGTGCATCTGCCATACAGGGTCATTCTGAAGATGTGCTTAAGTTATTCCTCTCAGGTGCATTTTCCCTATGACTTGCTATGTGCCTGGCAGGTTCCCAAGAGCTTTACTTATATGATCTCAATAATTCTCACAACTATGCAGTGAAGTAGGTATTATCATCTTCATTTTATAGATGAAGGAGGTAAGGCAGGGAGAGGTTCAGTGATTTGCCAAAGTTATTTCCTTGGAATTGGTGGAGACTGTATTTGAATTCAGGCAGTTAGTAGCTATCATAAGGATCAAAGCAATTGTTTTTAAAGAGAAGAATGACTTTGGAAATCTTTGTAAGATTTTTCTTATCCTTTTTTTCTCTTTTTCCCCTTCCTTCTCTCTTTTGTGAGGGATTTACCATAGCATTATGTGAATTTATTAGATTTATAATATGATTTACAAAGGCAACAGTTTTAGTTAAAGAAAATTGGTTTCCTTTTCAAAATGTCATGATTCTCATTTTCTCTCAGCATCTTGGGCTTTTTCAAGCTCCCCTCAACTCCTAAGTCATTCAGGAGCATGCTTCACAATTAGAATGCTAGAAGCCCTCACACGCCAATTGCAGTTTTTTATTTGTTCAAAAGGATACTTAAAATAAACCCAGGACTTGACTGTGACAGGAGAGGAATGAGTGAGAGCTGGAGGGGATAGAAAAAGAAGCCAGTATGAAGCTACTGGGCATCCCCACGGATGAGGGACTCCATTCATCCATCCGTAAACCATGCACTCACCTGGTATCTACCCTTCCAAAGGTACAGACATCCTCACTCATCCCTGTATCCATCCATCCAACCATCCATCCAAATCCTTGTATATCCTTTTTCCCTTCTTTCTTTCTTTCTTCCTCCTTTCCCTCCCTTTGTCCGTCCTTCCCTCCCTTTTTTCTCTCTCTCCTTCCCTCTCTTTCTTGCTTTTCTTCATTGATTCATTGACTTATTCATTGGATGACTAAGTCATTCTTTTAATAAACATCTGTTGAACACACACTCTATTCCAGGCCCTGTGCTAGACAGAGGCTGAGGATACAGAGATGAGTAAGTCATAGTTACTATCTGTAAGGGGCTTCTAATCCAGCAGAGAAGGCAGAAATGACTCATCATAATGGAAACAATAAGTGCTAATAAGAATGCTAGGAATGAGGAAACAAGGGAAGCCCAAGGAAGGGAGGTGGAAAATGTAAAATTGGTCTCCAGCTTAGGGTTTTGGTTCTTTCTCTAGCATCTCAATGGAGTGATGCCCATCCTATTTCTCAGGAATCAGCCTGGAATGGCTGACTTACTACAGTTTATTAAATGTCTTCTATATGCCTAGAATTGCCCTAGAGAATTAACAAACACCTATATCTAGTATTACCTACAACCCTAAAGAAGTGAGGTTCACAGAAATTAAATATTTTTTTCCTCCAAGATTACACAAACAATGAGAAGCAAAATAGGAAGAGAGAAAGTGGAAAGAAAGGTTGGGAACTGGCACAAGTTTTGCCCTTGATGTGGGTTAGGTTCTGGGTGAACTTACCTGGAGTAGATGGGGACCCAGGAAGTTCAGTCAAATGGGATAAGCACCAATGTCCAAAGTGTATCAATCAACTATTGCTGCATAGCAAACCACTCCCAAAATTCCCAGTCACATAGTTAAGGGTTACTGGATGTTGGGAGATGTTGGTCGGGCTTTGAACTATGGATCTGGCTGGGCTACACTTCTCAATGTGGATCTGCTCAGATCTGCTTCAAGTGGGTTCATCCTGGATCCCAGGCTGAGGGGTAGTTGTTATCTGGGGCATGGTTTTCTCACTGTAGATCACCAGAATGCAAGAGGGCACAGCCCAACTCTACAAGCACATTTCAAGCCTCTTCTTGTATTATGTCTGCTAATGTCCCATTGGACAAAGAAAGTCATGAGACTAAGCCTGAAGTCAAGGGGCAGGTACAATCCATTCACCATGAGGTCAGAGCAAATCATATGACCAAGCGCAACATCAGTGAGAAGTATGTCCTTCCCAAGGAGAAGGGTGGCAAAGAGTGAGTATACTTGAACCACCATCTGAAATATCCACAAGAGGTGGCAGCAATTCTCAGCCAAAGTCCACACAAAGGCCGAGGATGAGGTAGAAAACAGCAGGTGTCCCAGCAACAGGTGTCTGGCAGCAGTCTGGACAGGTGGCCGGCGTCAGGAAAGTCAGGCCAGGAGTTGGGCCTAGGCCACTGGGTTTTTGAGATTAGGGCTCAGCCCTGTCCATAAGGAACTGGAGTTCAGGCACAGAATCAGTCTCCTCACATAGGCTGAAAAGGACTGGAGCAAAAAATGAAGAGTTGGCCTTTCCCATGCTAGATGTGCCTAGGGCTCACACCTTGGTATCGGTTCAGCTCTCGGAGCTTGGGTGAGGGGTCAGGGCCAATCTGGAGCTGCCTGCCATTGCTGATGCTTTTGGCTGGGCCTGGCTTTGGGACGGGGGCAGGAATGGGCTCATAAAGAGATGGACCTGTGGCCAGAGGGAGGCTGGATAGACAAGGCATGTGAGTATGGAGGTCTTACATTGCAGGTGGACCACTGGAGACACAGCTAGGGCCAAGAGAGGTGAAGACACTGCAAGAGAATACAGGGGCTGGATCCTGAAAGGCCTGGAATGCCATGCTCAGGAGTGTGCACTGTCTCTAGGGGTCACTGATGCCCACTGAGGATCTGAAACTGAGAAGAGATGTCATCAGTTGTGCTTTAGGACCTTCCTACTCAAGGTGTGGTCCAGAGACAGTGGCATCAGCAACAACCTGTGGCTTGTTAGAAATGCCCCATCTCAAGCCATACCCCAGGCATACTAATCAGAACTAATGGGATCCTCAGGTGATTCTCATAGACATTTACCCCTTTCAGCCAAACTGAAAAGTAGGAGAGCACAGTGCTGCCTGATACTTCTGACCCCAACTGCAAGGAGGTAGGGTCCAACTATGAAGTTAGAGGGAAGAATCCTCCTAAGACCAACCTCACTTCTGACACCAACTGCAAGTTTGGGAGGCTTCCTAAAACCACCCTGGGTTTCAATAATTCTCTAGGACTCACAGACGTCACAGAAAGCCATTATAATCATGGATATGACTTACTATACTGCAGGAAAAGGATACGTTAAAATCAGCCAAAGGAAGAGATGCATAGGATGGAGTCTGCAAGGGCTCCAAATGCATAGCTTTCATTGCCCTCAGGATGTGCTAGTTTCCCAGCATAGAGGTGTGACAATGTGGATGGCATACCGTGCCAACCCGGGAAGCTCACCTGCACTTTGGTGTCCAGAGTTTTTATTGAGGGTTCATTATATAGGCATGACTGGTTGATGGCCCACAAGGGTAAACTCAATCCCCAGCACCTACTCCCTAGAGAAGACCACCATGAGTCACCTTGTTAGTATAAACTATCAGGTGTGGTCAGAGGGGCCACCACAAATAACAGTACAGTCACTTAGGACATTTCAAGAGCTTAGAGGTTACCCAGCAGGAGGCTGGAACAAAGGTCAGACCTCTCATTGGGAAAGGCCAAGTTCTTTACTATATAACATTAAAGTCTGAGAAGTGTTGCTTTAGGAAGGGGGTAGAATCTTGTTGCTTCCATCTCAGATGCCTCTTCCCCTTAATAAGTTAAGAACAGAATTGCGTATGTTAGATTTTCCATCTGTGATGTTGGAATTTCTTCCCTCGGGCTCCTGTCCTTTTTCTTCTGCATAAGCCCCTAAGTAGTCATCAGTTTGGTGAGGTCTCTGAACTTCTGCTCTGTATAAAGTCTTTAAATGTATAAAAAGACATAGAATTCCAAAGGAAATCAATTATATTGAAATACAGTTATCCAAATATTCAGGAATTTGTGGTATTGTAATAAATGTGCTTTTTATTAGCACTTTATTTTATTTTATTTTATTTTTATTTATTTTTATTTCTTTATTTTTTTATTTTTGAAAGAAAGAAAAAGAGAGGAATGAAAGAAAAAAAAGAATGTAAGAGAGAAAGAAAAAACATAAGAGAGAAAGAGAAAGAAGAATGTAAGAGAGAAAGAAAAAAATGTAAGAGAGAAAGAAAAAAAAGAATGTAAGAGAGAAAGAAAGAGGAAGAGAAAGAGGGAGAGAGAATGGGATTCTTGTTCTATTGCCCAGGCTAGAATGCAGTCTAAAAATGGGTATTAAAAACCTCTTTTAT